>JAOCPS010841447.1:0-10035 GCA_025505425.1 Graphium colonna
TAAATTCGCTCTTTTCATATATGTCCCATTATAGTCATTACATCACCTCTTTTTTTTGTCTCTAAATTTATAAAGTGACCATCCGGTGTGAAATATGTGGTCTAGTGTTGTCGTAAGCTGTAATAGCCTAGAATCAATTTTGAGTCTCGATTGTTTAACAGCTGATTTTTCAGCTTAGTTAGCAAATGTCACGAATTCTGATCTAGTTTACAATGAAATCTTAAAGAAGCTCGTAAAAGCAGCTCCTTTAATACATCATTATCAACATGGGTTGCAGGCCTGGTTCGTTTCGGAGGACAAAATCACTTATATGAACAGTTGAAGCTAAAAGGTACCCTACTTTTTTTTACAGAACTAATATTTTGATCTTTTCATTTCTGACATTTTTTCGAAACGCCTGGGCCAGGCTTTTGAATTTTTTTTGAACCTGAAATTCATTACTAAACGCCAGATTACTTAAGGTACAAGTGGTCAGTTCAACAAAACGCCCATTTCACATGTAAGGACCTAGTATCAAAAATTGTCTTCGAAAAGTGTTTTTAGTAGTTAAGACACGATATAGTAGTAGATGTCCCGGTAACCGCGCTAGTTAGAATTTTTTTTTCTAATATGTTATTAGTTCGTTTATAAAAAACTACAACTTTTTGGAAATAAATCCTAACCAGTACTGTCACGGTTTGTTGAATTTTTTTGGCACTTTGAAAGAAATGCTGTAATGACAACTCCATTTGCCGATAGTATAGAAGATATCAAAAGCCCTTCCCCATCTTACCGATTTAAGTGATAACAATATTTTCCCTACATTTTTATTTTAGAACGTAATTTACTCATAAAACGTGTTATTAACCTCAACGTAAAAAGAAGATGAATATATTTAATATTCTTGTGTATGCTACTTTTCAACAAACTACGGTTCACGCGACAAATTTACCACAATTGCTAAATAAAACCATTCATTGTTTTTAAAGTGTAACTCAGATATTCAAATGTAGGTATATTGAGAAGAGAGAAGGTTGAATCTAATAAGGATTATTTCATTTCTATTTGGTTTCGAACTAAATTAATAATTATTCTGTCTGAGTAATGCCAGTATTGAGTTAATTCGAACGCAAAGAAGTGAGTTGCTTCAATTTCATTACATTTGATGCTTTAAAATAGATGCTCTTTAGAATATGAATACGATTTAACATTAATAGTATTTATTAAAGTTTATAAAAATAATATCTACTTACTCTATTTAACCACATGTATATTTTATTCTTCATTCCAGAAAAATCAATGCTACATAGAGGACATGAAGTTGTATTTAAGCAATCCGACTTACAAAAATTACGCCTAAAGTTTCACAAGGCACATACATGTATACTCATCAAGACATTGTTTTGCTGGCTGATAGTAAAATATTTTGTCGTTTAATATTAAATTATTAAAATGTTTACATTATAGGGTTAGCGGGGCAAATAACAATACAATTTTGTCATTGCCACAAATGATAGTATAAGCATTAGTGATTTAATCGGAAACGTGTAATGCATAAACTAGTCTAACTTAGGCACTAGACGATATGTTGTATTATCTCTAGTAAATGAATTTCTATTCTTTGATGGTTGTAAATGAAATAGTCTATAGACCACGGCATAACATCAGGTAAAATGTTTGCTCACGTTTTATTGCTTTTATTCGAAATAAGTAAATTACGTAGTATAATAATATTATGTCATCTCTCGTCAAGTATGACATGTTTATATTATACATAAGTATTTATATAGGTAACTTACAATTTGAAACCTCCGGAATTTACAATTAACTAAAAATATTTAAGCGATAGTTAAGCTAGAAACGTAACGATGGCCGCAGCTGTACGAGATAGCTCAATTAAAAAAAACGCATCTATCCTCACTGTACATTTTGACACTCGCCCAACTTCAAATACATAAGTTGTTGCCAGAATGCGTGCTTTATGTAGTTTTTGTTCATTATTATATAATATAAAATAATACTATAAAGGGAAACGCTTCTGTGTTTGGACCTTTGATACGCTTTCATGCGAAAGCGAATGGAAGAATTTGGATGATGTATGTCATACAGTTTATTTTTTAGCTGAATTAACATATAGGGTGCATTCTGATAGACTGAAAAAACAAAAAAAAACGAGTTAAAATGAACACAGTATAAATATAAATGTACGATATAAGTAAATAGTCGTTGCTCACTTTATAAAAGTTGAGATGATAACATTTCCGACATTTAATATAACAAATAAATTATTTAATATAACATAATATAATATAAATAAAAGATTGAGTTTGTATAAAAAACGCCATGTTTTTTAAAACATATTCATTTGAATTTAGAATACTGAGCCATTCCTTTTTTTTATTTCAAATGACCAGTGCCGAAGAACGGCATTTTAATGAGTAAAGATCTAATATATAGAATAGGCTGTCGAAAAACAGAACTCATGTGTCATTCAATTTAAATTATGCAAGCTGGAAATCCATCCAGTTTTGTATCAAAACCATTTGCTCTGTTTTCGAGATCAAGCTTGGGTTGTAAATTTGAATAAATCTGAAAATGCAAGAATTGTGAAAATAATATTTTATGTGCTACTTTACGGCAGCGTGATGAAAGCTTTAATGTAAATGTTTCATTTTGACTAATATTATATAGAATTCTATCATTTGTTAGTATCAGAGGTAATAATGAAATAAACAAAAACCTATCCAACTTTATTAGACTGGCTCCTACAGGATTTTATATGCGTATTGCATATTAATACATTACATTACGTTCGACTACGGCTTTAAAACATGTTTATGAGAATAACTTGGACTCGAATCGACTCGGCTCGACTCTGGTAGAAATGGACCCAAATACTATAAAAAACTATGATATAAAGGCACTAACGCTTATACTTATAATATATTTTATATGGATTTTCAATTTAAATACAGTTGAAAAGCACGTTCGAGTATGATATAAGTTGTTATCAAACACCCTCATCTATCCTCTTGTGGACCCCTGGGGTCCACTTGGACCACTGTGAGAATCACTGGGCTAGGGTAATACGAGAAAAAGTAAAGAACACTTTTGACGGTCGTGATCGTATAATATTCGTGCCTTTAAACATTTTTATCCCTTTCAGTTGTTTATGGTCAGATGCCAGTCGCTCTGTGTAAAAACTGAAATTCAAGTAATATTTGTTAGGTTTAAAAGCTGATCCCAAGTAACCTGAGAATCTTTTCTTCAAGAAGAAGAAAAAGGAGGGAGTACAGAAGTATATATTATTGTATTTACCAGATATACATTAAGATATAGTTTCATTAATACTCAATAACATAAAAACGTATTTTTTATGCGTTATAAATAACTTTGATTCTGTTATTACTTAAATATTAAAAATTATAATTAAATTATTATATCGTTTATAGATAAACTAAGCTTACCTTTACCTGGTTGATTTTAGTTTATTGAATAATACTTTGAGAACCAATATTATTTCGAATCTTTAATTGGTGGCTCCAAATTCGAAGTGGACTGAACAACTACCTTATTAAATTTTTCGTATGTGTATAGTTTCTGAAACTTACGTGAATTTTAGATATTTCAAATTGACGATTTTATAGTGGTTAATTTTTCAATTGGATGTTCAAATTATTGGTAGTATTCGGGGTTACTGGTAGGACTGAGAGAGAAAAGTCCGATCCGAGGAAGAATGCAACCCTCCGCTCTATGCTGTCTATTGTAAATAAAATATATACTTAATAATTTCTGTGAATTCCTCCTTTATGTAAATTTCAACAGTACCAAATTTGATGAACGTACCTCAGCTGAATTTCGATTTTGTTTCAAGTATTTATAGAAGGAAAGGATTCACGTCTTAATGAAAGATCTCTTTAATTGTTTATTGTGTTGTTGTAAGAAGACGAATATCGTATATCGTACTTATAGAATATCGCCCATGTTGTTCTAAATTAAACAAAATTTCTAAGGTTTTTAGAACAAACTGAATAAAGATATGGTATGTTTCTGTTTCCAACAATATAACTGATAATTAAAAAAATTAGGGAAAAAAATTTAATCAAAAGCATTATTTTTATTTATGTTATGTAAAATACGCTTTAATGATATTGTAGTGATATACGCCTAAGTAAATTATACATGTATATTTAAGTTACGTATATATGGTAGACAGATTTTTATTAGTTCACTATCTATGGGTCAATATACTTTGGTGTTGTTACAAGGTTGTCTCTTAATGAATATAAGACTTATTAGTACAAGACTCTCACTGCAACACGCTGTTGGGATAAAGTAATACCTTTATAAGAAGCAAAATAAAAATAAGATTTAGTGGACAGATAAAGTTTTATTATTCCAACCGCTTAGTGTGAACAGAGTTTGCGTGTGACAGAAATATATATGTTTTAAAATCGTACAAATTTTTCGAAATATTTCATGCCATTATTAATTTCACATAATCTATTTTTGAACAAATACTGAATTATAGCATCGGTAGATTTTATAACAAGGAAGACCAGGTGAAGCCTTAGCCTAATGACACGGCTGCTTAGCGAAGCCGGGCTTTCTACTTTCTGAGAATTTTTTGTATATCTTTGTTTAGGTATGATGTATGACTTTAAATGAATATGTCGTTACGCACCAGTATAGACTAATTTATAATGAATCGTCGACTTTAACTAATGTCTTATAAATGAATTATTTTCGAGTATAACGAATATCCGTCTATTATATAAGTAACTAATCAAAACACAATAATTAATAATAAATAAAGGATTGATAACACTGTTTGCATATAAATTTCTTTATTTAATTTTTTTTACCGTGTATGTGTATTTTTTACCTGTGAAAAACGCGAGTTTAACCTGCGATATTCTAAGAACGTCAATCAGAAAGAACGAGAATAGAAGGAGTGAGAGGACGGAGCATTGTAGAACTACTACCCAAAGTTAGCGGTAAGTAGGAAGGGCACTATCGACTAGGTATTGAAGTCAGCACTTTGTCAGGTAAACAACCTGAAAAATCAAGGCTCCAAATTTGTTAATTTATTGTTAGACTTACGGATTTCCTTAAGTCGAATTATTTATTGTGGCATTGTCTTTATGTAAAATAAAAATTTTATTTTGTTTTTAGAATTTCAAGATTCTCCATGCGTCACTCATATTTTTATGTGCAACTATATACAAAAAACAAAATTAATAATGAAAAGGATACAGTAACAAATAACGAACTACAACCTTAACCTAAATAATAAAAAAATGATGTTTGATTCATAATTCCATAACATATAAATATATTTGTTTTTGTTACCCGTGATACTATTGCCATTCCATTCTTTTCCTAATACGGAAATGCTTTTAAAAATCTTTGTATAATTCTTTCAGAAAACGGATATCTTTTTGGCACCTTTTTAAGCATATGAGACGTACAAAATTAGATTTTTGAAGGTTTGATTGTTGCACGAGAGAACACGTGAAAAACTGCGCGAAAGAAACAAGATTAGAGGCAGTTCTGCTAAAATGAGGGAAGCACCAGTATCTTATATTCCTTCGCCGGTTTTCTCTTGCTTCTCTGGACACTAACAGCGCGAACGTTAGCACCTCTTTCTGGTTTTTTCAAATGAAATTTGCAAAGCGACGTATGTTCGTCAATAAGACGCGAGCCTTTACCAATTATGCGTTTAAAAAACAAGCGATTGCGGGACTCGTTCTTCTCGCTCGTACCTGTACTGTCTGAGCAGGAACGGGAAAAGGATGCAACAAAACCAACCAATAAAAATTGATTTATACAGATAAAAGATCAGCGTGGCCATTCCCGCAGGCTTGAAAAAACGCCTTGAAAATTGGACGATTGATAAAAATAACGCGATATCTAACTACTAACTAAGTACCTTAATTACAAATATGACTAATAAATAAGATTAATGAAAAAGATGTAATTTAAGCGCTCTATTGTTTAGGTAAGAGACAAAGATGAACCACGGGATGCAAGTACGATCCAGTCGTAGTCCTAACCCGGACAATGCGAGTAACTCCTGTAGAGTCGGGAAAATTTCCTCTATGACACCTAAAGGCGAATCTAGCGGTGGCGCTTTATCAGTTATGATAACTATGACTGAACCCACAACAACTAGATCCACCGGCGTGTTCCACTTACGACGTGATTTCAACGTATGGACGTAATCCCCAGCGTAATCTCCAGCGCTTCTAGAACGATTGAATTAATTTATCTAATAAATAGTGTCTAGCCACAGTAGTGAGGATTTTCAACTAACATATGACCGAAATCCGTATTATGATACTTCGAACAAAGAAATACGTGAAGTTCTGAACGTTTACGTTTGGCGCCTATGTATTTGGTTCCGTTATCCGAATGAATTCTACCTACCGAGCGACGTCTCGAAAGGAATCGTTAAAAGGCGTTTAAAAAACAATCGGTGCTCAAGTCACCAGCTAATTCTATGAGTTCTGCATGCGTAGTCATACAAACGAATAAGTACGCGTAAGCTTTGGTGGAACGAACACCTCAGCCGCGA
Source organism: Graphium colonna (assembly GCA_025505425.1). Lineage (NCBI taxonomy): Eukaryota > Metazoa > Arthropoda > Insecta > Lepidoptera > Papilionidae > Graphium > Graphium colonna. The sequence continues at coordinate 6,557 of JAOCPS010841447.1, forward strand.
GTCATACTGACCTTGAATAGTCAAGCATAATCAGTGCCCGTGTGAACGAAAGGTTTAGTGGATTGAACGACACGATAAGGACGATGATCAGCCATCTCTGGAAAAGGTTGGCTTAGGTCTTACGCGGAAACACGGAATGCATTTACGGACCCTATTCCTTATGAAATCACGTGCAGAGATTATCCAGTACCTCTGGCGTATGAGCAATATCAGCAGGTCAGGATCGGCGTTACAATTTAACCTGTGATGATAATCGACGAGTAAATTTAAAATGTGATCTCTTCTAGGAAGCAGAAAGAGGAATTTTCTTTCGTAACTCAAGTCAGAGTCTTTAAAACGTCCACCAACTCTTATTAACCTATCCTTGAGACTTATTGACCTATCCTTCTGGTATCGAATTGAATTGCTACAATTTTTATTATTTATGAGTTTGTCAAATTCGGTATTAAAATAAAAGCGTTGAAGCTCACGAAATGTCATTAACTCAGCGAAGTCGTAATCTGAAGCTGTGATATGGTAATTTAATAGTAATAATTTTATAAAACGACAAATGAATATTACAATATGTAACAATTTACTCCAGGAAGAGACACGATCTCCTAAACTAAGTATAGAACTTCTTACCGTGGGTGTAGTGACAAGAAGGGTGTGGTTTCTTTCTTCGGGCGTCTCGGGCGCAGATTACGGGTTAAACAGAACAATAGGCTAATGTGAGACATCTAAGCATAACCAAGGGGGGCCGCTAAACCAAAGTGGATGGTTTATCAGATGAGGTGGAGTCCACGCGACAGACAGTCGGTGGGATTGTCTATACCCTAAATATGGCAAAAATTATGTCATCCATCCATCCATTCAGCCGAAAGACGTCCACTGCAGGACATAAGCCTCCCCCAAGGATCGTCACGACGACCGGTCTTGCGCCACCCGCATCCAGTGGTTTCCCGTATTCCGGTATTACACCTTCGGATTGCTGATGATACCTTAGTCATGGCTGAGACCGCGGAGGACCTGAGTACAATGCTCGATGACCTTAGTAGAGCCTCCGAACGAGTCGGTCTTAAGATGAACATGGACAAGACGAAAATTATGTCTAATGCCCATGTTGTACAGACTCCTATTAAGATCGGAGACTCTACGCTCGAAGTTGTTGACAGATACGTATACCTGAGACAAATTGTCCAGTTAGTTAGGTCAAACTTCGAGAAAGAAGTCAATCGTCGAATTCAACTCTGCTGAGCTGCTTTCGGGAAGCTACGCAGAATCTTCTCGTACAAAATACCGCAGTGTCTAGAGACAAAAGTCTTCGACCAGTGTGAGTTGCCAGTGATGACATACGGCACTGCGACGTGGTCGCTCACAATGGGCTTTATAAAAATTATGCGGCGCTAAATTATTTTCTATTTTTGAAACTTAGTTGGCTACAAAGATATTCCATCGGTGAGGCGAGAAATATACCCAGTTGTAATCAAAATGTTAAAAATCAAATTATATCCTTAAGATTATTGGAACATAGAAAACTTTTAGGGTCTAGAAACTATAAACATCTGTAATATATAAATTTATATAGTGATAATCCTTAAATGCAAAAGTTTAGTACAAGCTGTTTATTTATGTGGACTTTTATAGTTTAAATGAGTTTCTGTACGAGTAATTTTACTGATTAATTTTTTTGCCTCCTTTACTAGTGCGTCACTGCGGCACTCTTCTTGTCCTTAATCGTGTCCTTACTCCTGAGGATCGTGACTCCAGAGTTTCTGGGTTAGCTGTTTCATCAGTCATCATCAGTCGCTTGATGGATTACCTGCATTGTAACAATACATGATCCAAATATTTGTAAAATCTTTTGAATACCATGTTTTCTGCAAGTTAATGATATTTATATTATAATTATTCTGCATATCTTATGTAGAAAGTATATTAAACACCTGTCTCATATAGCCCCATAAGGCTAACTGAAAAACTAAGAATGAAATGATCATTATTCTTCGAAATAAATGAAAGCAGTTCTAAAAGTAAAATAATTAGAGAAATTCGAGATGAGCTCTTAAGTTTTTAGAGAGTATATTATTTAGTATAAACTGTGCTGATGTCAAATTTTACAGTATTGCTTTAAAAACTGTTTTCTCTTTATTATGTGTCCTTTATTATTGTACCTTAACCCAAACATCTGAAAAAAAAATTATTACAATTACCTTTTAATATATTTACTACTTCTTAATAGAATACTAGAAAATAACGTTGTAGTAAATTAATCTCAATCACATCTATATAGGGTAGCTGGTAAGTCGAGCCGTCGGTACTCTATTTTCATCATTTTTATATATTTAAATTAGGGGCATACTTTGGAACAAATTTTCATAGCATTTTATAGCTTCTTCCTACAGTCATGATGGCTGTATCATGATTCCATAGCCACGGATTTCTTTATGATGATATGTCACAGCGCGTACCACGTAAATTAGACAATTTCTTATAAACAAACAATTACAGTGAATTGAGATAAACTCTCTTGGCTATTGGGAAAGCATCTTATCGTGAAAATGTTAACTTTTGCAATGTAGTTTCAACGTTTATTTGCTCTTTGTTTACGTAGTCAAATTCGACTCGTTTTGCGGCCTATAAGATCTTTAGTGTCAACTAATCAGACAAATTTTGATATGATTAAAGAAACACATGAGCTATATGTTACACTTCTTACCCTTATAATATAAATATTTGTATTTTCACCACAATGCACTAAATTTCATTTAAGACTAAATAAAATAATACCAAAATGATTCATCGTAGGAGACCAGTGCCTAAGATAAGGTACAAGCTTGTATTTGATAACTCCTTATGAGCTTCCCTTAAACAATATTTGTTAAAATTAAAAAAAAAATACATATTAGAAAAGTATTTATTTCAAATATCAACTGAGGGATATCTTTTGTACTAAAAATATAACATACATTCAAAAATAATAAAAAAAACTGGCTTTTGTACTGACTGAAAAATGTTACCTGTACTTGCAGCGAAGCATTTTGAAGCTCTTTTGAAATTTCAGTACTACAAATTTAAAATCTATGCTTCACGAATCCTTCTGTATCAATTGAATACGATACAAAAGAGCTAAATATCGCTCTGTTAGGGCTCTGGATATAAATTTACATCGAAGCTGTTTTTTTCTATTTAGTGATCGATGCCGATCAGTAATTTTAAAATACAATGTTCTTTTTTTAACGTAACGTAATGAACTTTTAGCGTTCAGCCAATAATTTAAGAGATATCTGATATTATTGTAAAGCCTATTTCTTCTATTCTCATTCCATTTGCTCATTAAAGATCGAAACGATTAATTAAATCTTGTTTATACGAGGGCGGCACTGAAAATTTCGAGAATCAAAGATATGACACAACATTACCATTTAAAAATGCATTTATTGCTTTTCGAAGTATTCTCCGCGAAATTTGACACATTTTTCCATACGATGGAACCAATC
>JAOCPS010841558.1:0-10035 GCA_025505425.1 Graphium colonna
ATATTAAAGCTGACGGTATGCAGGATTGACAAGTGACACCAGGACATCAAACATCTCAGTCCTACCCGTGACCATGACCGATGTAAAGGGTTCGAAACGTCGGGTGATAAAATATAAAAATAAACCGCGATAAAATCCGTAAAATTATTTAATTTTACGGATTCAAATTTTTAAAAAAACTTTACGGATGTAAATTCGGTACATCACTCGTGCGAAATTATTTGATGATGCCGAATTTGAACGACTACGGCGTGTGGTCATTCAACTGGAAATGCTGCAGCGGAAAGTGTAGCGGCGTTTATGGATCCCGATGTGGATGTAAATATAGATGCCGCCATTAACACTCAGGCTGTGGTAGCTTCTGTCGACGCAGGAATATACTCCCATGAACTGGAGCATATGAGGAGTAAACTGAAAGAGGCTATTCTGGAAACGCGCCAGATGCCTTTCGAAGATCGCCTACGACTCCCCTGCATACCCCTAAGCAAGCAAAGTCGCTCTGTAGTTGGGGCTCTTAATCCAATGCTGGTAACCTACCTGGAAACCAGCACGGCCCTTTGTGATACGAACTCAATTCTCTTAGGCACCTCACCAAAATCACCACTTTTGGCTGTGCCACAAGGCCATACAATATAAATAAAACAGCCATTTATTTCTCGCAAGATTTTGGATGCTAAAAACAATACATGAATAAAAAAATGGACAAAAAAACATATTTTACAGAATAATTATGATAATTAAATCTAGCAAATTGCAATGAATATGCTCGCCTTCCATTTTTAGTGTGGATTTAATTTTATACATTATGTCATTTCATTAGTAACTAATTGATATTTTTCTTTTTTTTAGTATGTCGTGATTCATTTATAATGATTTATTGAATTAATTTAGTGTAGGCAAATAAATAAATAAATAAATAAATTGTAATAGTAAGCAATAAGAAGGTGTAACTCAACAAAAATAAAAATAAAAATAAAATTCATGCAAGAACCCCTCATAAAAGGGTGGGGCCTACTCCAGACTTTTCCAGCTATCTCTTTATCTGGCTTTTAATATCCATGTCTTGCCAATGTATTTAGTGAAGTCGTCTTGTTCTCTTTCTATGGCCTGTTGGACCAGGCCAGGATGTTAGTTGACTTGTCCAACGGTCGTCAGTCATTCAAGCGACATGTCCCGCCCACTTCCACTTCAGTTTTAGTGAGTAATTTAAGGCGTCCGTTAGTTTGGTTTTATCCCTGATAATGGTGTGGCGTATCTTTTGGTTTATTGACGGCAGTATGTGGGAGTCCATAACCTTTTTCTTTATTTTTATAGGCATTTGACTGTTAAGAATTTCTTTCAAACTCCAAAACTTTCTCCAAGCACTCGTAATTCTCCTCTCGACTTCCACCTCATTGTTTTGATTTGAGAAAGAAATTTGTTTGCCTAGATATATATAGGCGTCGACATATTCCAACGGTATGCCGTCTAGCTTTATGGGGAAATTTCCAGCATTTGAGATAATTTTTGTTTTGCTAAAATTTATTTCTAGTCCTTAATTTTTGCTCGCCGTTTGTAGAGAGGTAAGCATATACTCTATCTCTTGCGCAAAAAAAAAAGAGCAATATCGTCCGCGAATCTAAGATGGCTGATGTCTAATTAAGTTTACTTATAACTAGTTCTAGTACAGCAATGAACAGCCTGGGTGAAAGAGGATCCCCCTGACGCACCCGTCTTTTTATATGTATAAATAGCCCAGTTGTCTCAAGTTTTATCCGACTTTTGCAGTCCTTATAAAGGTTTTTTATTACCTCTATGTACTTTTTGTTGACCCCTTGTGCACTCAGTGCTTCCCATATCGAAAAATGGAATATTGTATCGAAGGCTTTTTGGTAATCTATAAATATTATATATAATGGTCTTTGATATTCACGATATTTCTCTATGATCTGTTCTATAGAGTGAATGTGGTCTACTGTAGAATATCCTTTTCTTAAGCCCGCCTGCTCAATCGGTTGACATGCTAGAGTTACGCTCATCTTCTTTTCAATAACCGATGAACATAATTTACAAAAAGTCGGGAGTAGACTGATTGGGCAGTAATTCTTGATGTCCTTTGGGTCCCCTTTTAATAATTTATAATTCATTTATATTCCTTTGCGAATATGGGTACAAGCAATGGATCTTAAATATTAACAATTATGCTCTTTATCCATAATCCACCATAAGGTATGCAAAGATTAACATATTTTAATTTACTTGAGACAATGATTCAAGTCGGTAAAAATAAATGTCATAGATAAAAAATTAAATATAAAAAAATGTTATAAAAAAAAACTTAAGACCTACAAGTGGTTAAACATTTGCAGTATTAATAAGAATGTCAAAAGTGTTTAATTCTAAAAGTCATTTATAAATTCGTCATCTAAAAATTTTTGTAATAAATAGTAACATTTGTTGGTAAGCATATGTTTAAGTATTTTTTTAAATAATCGTTTTCAATGTCTTTTATATCTTTCGGTAATTTATTAAATATGTTAATTATAATACAAAAAAGCTCTTGCGCATCAAGGCTGTCTTACTTTTTACCACACAAAGTTTATTAGCATGGAGACCTCTAGTTTTTCTATTGAATAATTCTATATTGCGTTTAACAAATATTGCACATTCCAAAATATAAATGCATGGAAACGTCAGAAGATTAAAATCCACGAAGTATTGTTTGCAGCTTTCGGAGACCTTTATATTAAATATTGTTTTGATGCACCTTTTCTGACATTTGAATGGTAAATGCCAGTTAGTCGAGTTGCCCCAAAATATGACTCCGTATCTTAGTGTTGAAGAGACAACTCCATGGAAGGCTAATAGTAAAGTGGATTCATTTGCTGTATTTCTCAGTTTATAAAGACCATAGGCATATTTACTGATCTTGTAGCAAATAAACTCTACATGTTTCTTCCAATTCAGTTTATTGCCGATCTTTAATTATAGAAATTTACCACCAAATCCTCTTTAAAGACATGCCCATTATAACAAATGTTCATTATTTAATCTATATTTCTCTGCCTTTGTTTAAAGTTTAATAATTTTGTATTTTCAAAGTTTATTTTTAAGTTGTTAGTTTATAGCCACTGCATAATATAGAATTGATAAAATAGAATTATTAATGTCCGATTTAATTAATGTCAAACTGTCATTTGTAAAAAGTACAGTGCTATCATCCGCAAATAGTGTCATATTATAAGTAGTAGTCAATGGAAGGTCATTCATATAAATAATAAAAAGTAAAGATCCTAACACGCTATCTTGAAGAACACCAAATCTGACAGTTCTCATATTTGATCTATATACTAATTCAGATTTTGTATGAGGACATATGCATGTTATTTCAGTCACCTGCTTCCTATTGGTGAGATACGGTTTTATAAGGTTATAGATATTGCCCCTTATGCCATAACAATATAATTTGTTAGGAGAATATCATGCCTTACACGGACAAATTCTTTCGACATATCCTTAAACATACCCATTGCAGGTCACCTCCGGTCCATAATTGTAATTACAGGTTTTAGAAAGTTGTAAATAGCCATGTGTATGTTTTTTGATTTTCGGAATCCATATTGTAGAGGAAGCAAGATATTCTCTTTTTCTAAGTAACTGTTAATGTTGTTAAACGTAACATTTTTAAATATCTTTGCAAATATTGGGATGAGAACAATTGGCCTATAGTTACCCATATCCTTTTTATCACCTGCTTTAAAGATGGGTTTTATGACGGTCATTTTCAGCGCCTCTGGAAACACACCTTTCTCAATACACAAGTTAAAAATATGAGACAAAATTGATGATATAGCACTTCCTACATCTTTTGTAACCGATGATATAACACCGCCATAACCAGCACTATTTGTATTTTTTAAAGTTCTTATTACTATTAAAACTTCATGTGAATTTACGAGTGCCATAAAAATTATTATTTAATTTTATTGTAAATTTATTTAAATGTTGCTCACTTCCAACGTCAGCGTAATAGTCATTAAACAAATTGTATATAATATTAGGATCATCTACTAAGAAATTATTATTAATAATACTACATATACCCATATTCAGTCGATTTCTTTTCATCCGATTTTCATAATATTCCATGTAACTTTTGTTTTGTTTTAAGAGCATTTAATATAATAATCATTTTTGCATTTTTGCGCCAATCGAATTATGTTTTTTAATCTTAATGAATAGGTTTTGAATTTTCTTTTGTTTTCTTCACTGGGAAATTTTCTATACTGCCACATCATTTTGCGTTTCTTTAAACAGCCAAGCTTTAATCCTTTCGTTATCCAGTTTACTTTTTTGATTGAAAATTGTTTTATTTTTATTACTGGAAAACATGAATTATAGATACATTGAAACAAATAATAAAATGTGTTAAATGTTTGTATTAGGACCTGCTCCATAAATAAGTCGGAGAAACTAAGTTGGGTTAAATAGTTTTTAAATTTTTTTTTATTTTCACAAGAAAAGTTTCTTTTTTGGACGTACCAAAAATCAAGCAAGCTCCTTTCCCTGATTGGACAAGTTAATATTTGCGAAGTATGGTGAGAGATAGAGAAATCTTTAACTTTACTCGTACTTCCAATTATGTTATGCGCGAAATTGTCTATGTAAGTTTTGCTCAGAAATCTTGTAACTTCCCTTATTTCAATATTGAGGTTAAACGATCTTAGTATCTGCTCAAATTCCCTGAATAATTCATTTCTTTTTAATAAATCTATATTAAAATCTCCGCATAGTAGCTTTTTGTTCTTGTTGTTACAAAGTTTTGATAGCAATGTATTTAACCTTTCATAGAATTCTTGCATTGATGATTGATCGTACCTAATCGTCGGTAAATACAAGCTATGTAAATTTTTAACTCAGTTAATTTAAGCAGCGAGCATTCAAATATGTTTGTAAGTGATAAATTATTTACTTTTTCGACTATATGGTATTTACGCCGGCATTTTATTAAAATGCACGAGCCTCCATGCCCACTTTTTCTCATAACAAAAAAATTTAAATTAAGGACATTTCAATATTGTTTATCGCCTTAAACCATATTATGCTCAGTGATACAAATGACGTCGATAGTGTTATTTAATTCAGATAAATTAATGCTTTGCTAAGCATTAATTTATCCGAAGATTTGTCAGATTTGTTTATTAAACCGTTAATATTCTGATAGAAGATATGTAAATAATTATACTCGAAATAAATGATTAATCATTTCATTAGATATGAGGGGCTTATCAGTCAAGTTGCCTAAATCTATAATTTCTTTTGAAAAGTGGTCTTGTATAACTTAATGTTTTAAATTATAAAAAATATTTTTATGCCATATTTACTATTACTAAGAGTGCCACTTTTTTAGAAAACCTAAGAAAGATCTAAGTTTGAATCAAACAATACTGCATATTAACAGTTATAAATGTCAAAATTTAGTCAGTTATTAAATGCTTCTATTCACCCGTAATACACTGCAGAATAATAATTAAGCTTAAATGTTAGGACACAAAGTATGATGTTTGTGTGTTGTACTTCTAATAATTTCCCGCTTACATCTACGATTAGTTCAAAGTAATTGTTAGTTTTGCGAAAGTCTTCTTCTCCAATAAAAATTATGCAATAGTATTTTTGTGCTTAACCTACAAGTTTTTGTTTTATACTGTTTAAAAGTTGTTTTATTCCATTGTTCGGTGAACAATAATGGCATAATTGGACATTTGGAAAGGCTGCTTCGGCTATAGATTATATATTTATTGTTTGTGTTGTTACTACTTATTATACAAATATTATTTTTTTGGTACGCGATGTCAGATTCCTTTATTATTTTATTTAATGTTTCTTGAGTGTTTTGTAGAGGTTTTCTTATAATTTTATTGGTATGCTCATTTTCTATTACTTGTTATTATTCTGTCTGTGTTAGCTTATTTTTTTTCGATTTTTGATAGTGAATTTTTTTTATAAGTCATTTTTGTTATTTAGATCTTCATTTGTCTTTCTAAAGTTAGAGTTTTCAAGTGATATCAAATCAATTTTCCGGTGAGCACTGTTTAATTCCGATTGAAGTTTCTCTATTTGCTCTTTTAATTTTATTATGTTTTCATCCTGTTGTTGTCTTGTTAAGTTAGGTAAACTACTAGACAAACTATCATCGAAATCGGTTTCATCTTCTCATGTATTAGTTCTATGTTCATTTGTGTTATGTGAATCCGAAAGTGTTCTTGGTCGACGGAATGTGATGTTCTCAAGAAAATTCATATTTAACAATTAAATTTTTAAATGTGTCAATAAATAATTAAATAACGGACTTTCGAAATAATTTTATGTCATGTACAGCTTTGCATTTAAAAATAAATAAAACTGTAGTTAAAATAAATTAATAAAATCAAAAGTTAGATAACAGTAAGATAAAAAAAAATCAAATCAAATTAAAGTAACAAATTAAATTTCAGTTCAAATTTAAGTTAGGTTAAAAAAAGAACTTTTAAATAAACAATTAAAAAAAGTCAAAGTTTTTTGGGGACCGAACTCGGGTTGAATTACACCGATGCTCGTCTAACAAATGCCTACTTCACACTGTCACAACTGAGCCACCGTGTTACAATCTTATTGAAGTAGTTATATAGGTATATGATGGTTTGTATGATATTTTTAAGCTTTATTATAAACGGTATACACTGCTTTCATCATACTGATAATATAACAGAAATAAGTTTTTTTATATCTGTTTTTAGACATAGATAATTGTTATTTTAATATATATAACATATAAAAGTACAAAAGTTTACAATATTATTTAGTTACGACTACCAAATTTTAACTGTCAAAACGTCGAACGTCGGACTCGAACTCAGGCTGCAATGCACACCCATGAAGCATTCACAGTCAATATTGTCGTCGCTGAGCCATTGCACCGTGTCGTCACAGGTTTGAAATCATTATATGCTTCTGCGAAAGTTTTTGTATTGGACCGTTAAGAAGTTGAAGTGTAGACGGTACAAAACCTTAACATCGTATCAAATTTTTTTACAGTACCTTATTTAAGTCTGCAAAAGTGTTATTTACTCGAAACACTTATATTCTTACTATATTATTTACAAATCCTTCTAATGAATGCCAATATAAGTTTATTTACACATTATCTATTATATTCTCCCTTTTTAATGTGGTTTTGAATGTTTACTTGTACTTTGTTTATGGAAGACTTTTCACATATGTTTAATTTACCACTGTTGTAATGTTTATTGCTGCTTGAAAAAAATTGTGCTAGTTAAATAGACAGTTATACGTCTAAATAATATAACTTTACGGTTGTTTTCAACGATTAATATTTTTGTCAATTGAATATTACGGAGTAGTCATGCTGTGCGCGACATTGACGTTGACGTTGTTTGTTTAGAAATTATAAAGAAGTACCATTCCTGACTTCGACCATTGGTGGGGAGTTGGGCCAGTGTCTATAATCACGTTGAAAAGGTCCGCTAATGGTGTTGCCAGGTGAAGGTTTCGCTGTCTTTATCATTTCGTTCGGTATTTTGTCTAAGCCGGGAGCTTTTTCTTATTTTAATCTATTTATTTCCCCGAAAATCTTAGATTCATCCACTAAATGTATTTCTCTATCTTCGTGCAATTTATAAGAAGTTGAAAAATTTGTATTTTCTGAAGTTTTCGTGTTAAACAAATCATTATAAAAAGTGGTCCATGACTCTTTACCTGATTCTATCCATGTTGTGTGAGAACTTAATTCGCGGTATGCTTTTTTTAAACTACTTGTAGTGGTCATATGCTTTTCAATCGTACGAGCTCTGTGATTCAGATAATCTATTTTAAGATATTTGCTTATTAATTTATAAAAAAGCTTTTACTTCGTTTTTTAATGTTCGTGTTTTAGGTTTTATTTTGTGGAGTCTTGTCTTCTAAGTATTAGTTTTCGTTTGCGACCCGACATAACTTTTTCTGAGCTCCTTTTGTTTTTTGATATGTGAGCATCGTGTAGGCAGACTTTAAGAGCTTTTATAATTTTATTATAATATATTTGTACGGTGTCGCTATTTTTCCAAAATCATGACATTTTCTTTGAGGCTACCTAGATATTCGCTGTATTTTTTTAATTTCGCTTCGCTTTCAGAGTCCGAGTTACATTATTTATGTAGTTAGATCTGGTTTTTTTAATTTGTTTTAGCATTATAGTTATTCGTAGAAGTCTATGGTCTGTAGGATAACGCACATTTACAACCTGGATATTTTGAACATTTTTATAAAAGTTTGTTAAAATGTAATTTAGCTCGTTTTTTGTAACGCCGTCCGGTGATTTCCAGGTCCATCTTTGTCTTTTTGATTTCTTGAAAAACGTGTTTATTATACATAATTTATTTTCATATACAAAGTTTATTAACCATTCGCCTCTTTTATTTCTCGTTACATACCCGTCCCATAATGATAAATTCTTCACGCTTCGGCTGGCCAACCTTGGCGTTGAAGTCTCCCATGACTACGATGTTCTTTCCCGACATTTCTAGAGCTCTATTGACAATGTTATAGAAAAGTTCCACCATGTCGTCACCTGCCGATTCTGTATATGAGCATGTGTATAACGTCTACTTGATAGCCGTCGATATTTAACTTCAAGACAGCTACTCGTTCAGATAGACCGGTGTAGCTTACAATGGTTCTTTGAGGTACTTTTTTTACAATAAATGCCTCGCAATAGAGTTCTTGGGTTTTCCCAGGCCGCTCAATATTACACCTAAATGGAGGAAAAGGATTGAGAATCGTATCACAAAGGCAAAAGCTCTAATCGGCAGGCTCCTTAGCTTCAGGTCAGGCAATAGAAGACCAAGAATCATTCGCACCATCACTATGGCGTTTGCTGGGCCTAACATCAACTTGTCCCAGTCGGATATACCCCAGAAACTGACGGAACCTATCGATGCCCTTAAGCAATGGATCGCAGCTTGGAGAAAGCGGATCCAGTGATACACCGAGAGGACAAAGCGGTTCAATCAGAATCGTCTCTTTCAGAGTGATCTGAAGAGGCTCTATAAATCCTTGGAGGGAACAGGGCGTGAAGCGAGCAAGAACCACAACAGGCAGATATCGTCGTCTTCTGGCATGGCCTGTGGTCAGTGCCCGTTTTCCATGACGACAGACCTATATAGACCTACCTGGACAGAGATCGTGTCGAGTAGTTGTGCAGCCGTTGCACCCATGGATCCCGTCGTTATTACATCAGACGACGTAGCCGATAGTCCGTTAGGCCCCGAACTGGAAAAGTCCGGGGCTAGACAGGCTGCATCAATACTGGCTTAAGGGTTTCATGGAATGCCATGCCGTACTTGCCCGATAGTTCCAGAAAGCCCTAGACCAGAAATCCCTCCCGAGCCTCTTCACTACTGGGGTCACGCACTTTGATCCTTAAGACCAGGTTACTACTGAACCGAGTAAATTCCGCCCCATCACGTATCTCCACCACCTTCAAGACACCGACAGCCATTCCGAGCGCAAATATCACCTGCCATTTGAACACCAATCGGGTCATCTCGCGCACTCGGAGTGGTTGCCGGGGCGGCAGACGTGACCAAGGAACTGCTCCTTATCGATGCGGTCATCGGAAAATTGGTCTAACACAACCGTTGGACCTTGTCGGCTGCCTGGATAGACTACAAAGAGGCGTTCGATTCGGTGCCCCATTAATAACTGACTAATGAGGGTCCTCGAGCTGCACAAAGTTAATGGTGCGGTGAGGGACTTGGTTGGAAAGGTTTGGGGCAATGGAGTACGATACTTTGCTATCTAGGTGAGCGGTGGCTGTTTGACCCTTCTATAGTTTTGCCGCTCCTTTAATCCCCTTAGCACGTTGCTGGAGGAATCAGGGAGAGGATTTCAGCTTCAGAGAGTGGGCACAAAAGTGGTGCACCTTTTCTACATGAATGACCTTAAGTTATTCGCTTCCAATCACTCTCATCTGATAGAAATGTTAAAAATCACTTCTGAGTTTAGCACTTCTATCGGAAT
>JAOCPS010841669.1:0-10035 GCA_025505425.1 Graphium colonna
ACGCTGTAAAGGGTTCGAAACGTCGGGTGATAAAATTTAAAAATAAACCGCGATAAAATCCGTAAAGTTGTAATATTAATGTTTAATAAAAAATAATTTTAATATTTTTATTAAACTCTTAATCGTATCTTTTTTGTGTTATTCGTTTCTTTATATTAAATAGAGAATTTTAAATATTTTACGGAATAATTCACATGACAAGTTGTAACATGTTGTTAAATATTTACTTTTTTTCATATTGGGTTTTGGATATTTAATCGACATTCACCAACCAAAATGATAAAACTTGATAGTATGTACAAAACTCAAATGAAAAGAGTCATCAAAATTGGACTTGTTCATAAAATCCAAATAATTACCTTTTCTTGACCTAACTTCCATTCCGCAAAAAATATACTAAGATTTATCAAAAATAAATATATATTTCAATTTCAATTTATAAAACACATACGGTACTGAGAACCACATGGAGTAATATTTCATCGAGGGTCTGCCGTAAGTTATAAAGCTGTAATCCTCTTAACCCATAATCCATATCCCAATACATCATTTAAGCTCCTGTAAGTCCAACAATGATGAATGTTTTAACATATTTCGAAAGCATTTACGCATCCAATTTTCCGGGCATTAAGTTTTAAACGAAGGTGAATCCTTTGAAATTTAATTACGAAATAAAAGCATTAACTGATTGTTACTGTTTATAGAATTAATCTTTTTATTTTATTGTTTTAAATCAAATGATAACTTTTGAAACATATCACGATCATATTTTTTAAATATTCGTCGTCTCATCACTTTAAATATAATGTTATTATAAATATTAATAAAAGTGATAATAAAATAAAACCTTCTTAAAACAAGTGTCTTTATAACGTAAATATTGGTAAACATGTCCTACATCAATATATGACTAACACACTCAGCGTTGCAAAATCCAAAACTTGCTGTAACGGCTAGTATTAAAATTTAATAATTTAAAAAAAGATATTTCGAAGGCTTTATGTTGATAACCAATAGAATATGAAAACAGTAGAAAATAAATTACAAACAAAGAAATATAGCCAAATAACGGCGCTAGTTTCACTATGTAATAAAAATATCTTATACAAAAGAGTCAATCCAGGTAAAGTGTGGAACAGTCGCCATTCTGACTTTGCAGTGAACACACGTAAATAAGTTAACCCAGAAAGACCAAATTAAAATGTACACCAGCTCTAAAAAAGCCGCTCAAATGATTCGTCTATTGCAATCAGGGATGCGGCAGTGAGGTGTTACTCGACAGCTGAACCTTAGCTGTTTTTCTGTTTGACGGGTTTTAACGCTTCCAATAAATCGATTGTTATGTTAGAAGACGTGGATCTGGATGAAGACGTTACACTTCAGTGAGAGATCATCTCACTGTAGTGTTACGTCTTCATCCAGATTTATTGCTACAACGTCTTAATTGGTTCACGAATGTTGTTGAGTTGCAACATCAGCTTCGGTCAACTCGTAAAACTTAGTGTTTCTATAATATTACACTGGAAAAGTTTAGCAGCCAGCATTTCAGTTAAATGTCTGAAATTTACTGTACAGCATCGCAAAAATTGCCTATTATTTGGTTGTAATCACTGCGATTGAACTCCAAAAATGTGAAGGACCATACTTTTTTCTTATGAGAGGAGAGTCTGTCTTTGCTATAATGATAAACTTAGAATAGTCTACGGAAGGCAGGGTCAGAGGTTCACAAAACTCTGTTTCAAAGAATCCACCTAGTACGGGATGGATTGTGTATGTTCTGGGGTGACATATTCATTGATGGAAAAAAGGCAAGGGTCACTAAATGCTAGTCCGTACATATCAGATATCCTGGTGGAACACATGGTCCAGTATGCTGGTTATGACAGTGATGGGTTCATGTTAATGCATGATAATGCTCGTTGAAACACTGCAACTGTTGCACGGGATTACTTATAGGAGGCCGATATTCCTGTTATGCATAACCTAGCACGAAGTCCAGACCTGAACTCGATAGAGCGTCTCTAGAATCAAGTAAAACGGTGCGTACGAGCTTAAGCTTCAGCATCAGCCTCTCTTCAAGAGCTCCATGATTCCATTATTGAAGAATGGGAAGAAATTCCGCAAGACACTGTTGTGACACTTGTGATATCCACGAAAGACCGCATGGAAGCTGCTATGAAGGCTATAGAGGTAACAAAAGGTTTTAAGATTTTTTTTGTATTTTTTACAAAATTTAACATACCCTATCTTTTTCGATAATTATTACTATCATTTATTATAATGAAAGTATGATTAAGTTTACCAAGTTACTTAAAGTTTACCAAGAATTAAGATTACTTTTCCAATAGTTAAGTCCCCAACAATTACACCATTGCCATCAACTAGTTGTGTCAAAATAGGTTTTCGGATATGCAATTTTTGTGATACCGCAATGACTTAACAAAACGCAACAGAACAATTCAGTTGTGTTTACTATTTTTTTAAGTCGTAAAACAATTCCATCATTGGTATGAACGTATCTAACGAATTATGCAGACAAACGGAATACGCACATAGTCAGATCAAAGAGATTATCTCAACACACACGACTCTTACCATAATTGTCATAAATATAACAGTATAGATAACAATGATATCCCATTTTTGGGAAAGTAACTAAAAGTCTCTACGGCACTTTTTAATAAAAAAAAACTATTAACGATATAATGCATTACTTATACTACTAAATAAATTTTTAATAAAATGGGCACTAAATCAAATAAAAGAGAACTATGTAGTTTATGAATAATGGTAATGTAATTTATAGTTGGTACATTACTCAAAAACAACTGGTTTTTAATAACTCACCAACTTTAATTCAAATTATAACTTTATTGAATGTGCAAAATGTCAGGTAGCAGAAAACTAGGCTCAAAGTAATTTTTTTCTGTATGGATGCACACCAGCATTCTAAAACTATGACATTATAATATTATTATATATAAATTATTGTAAATATAATATAGCGGACCAAACGAATTCCTACAAGTCAACCAAATTATTTTCAAAGTTAGTGAATTGTATATAGCAAGCATATTAATGTCAATTACATATTCACTTTAATAATATTTGAATATAACCTTAAAAATATTTTTGCTACTATACTACTTATTTAAATAACGAACACTTAATCGGCCATTCAACTAATTGTTTGATGTACGGCACATTAAATTGGACTTTGCGACGGATTTTGTCTACAGTTCGACTACCGTAATTGTAAAGAAAAATAATAAGAACTACACGAGGTTAGGGGTTTTGTTGTCATTGCTTACCTTACCAAAAATTCGTGATTTTAATCTAGCACAATATTTCGTAGCAAACTTTTAGAACTTGGAAATTAATGAATTTTAAATAAATTGCGAATGACTCAAGATTAAAAATTTGTTAAGTAGTAAGAGAAGCACATTAGGTTCGTAAATTATTCAAATATACTCGTAAATTTGTTTGAGTGATATTTTTAACCAACGTAAATGTGAGATGCAACTTTAACTCCTCCCTGCAATTCACTTAGCTTGATTACAATGTAGGTGCGCACCACTTTTCTAAAGCTATATATGTAGAGAAAGCTAGGACATGAGAGGGGTCACGTTTCGTATTTGAATATAAATAATTATCTTGAAAAGCAAGCTAAGTCGTCTGCGCTTTAAGGTTTTAAAGCAAAATTCTTAAATAGAAATTTGCTGTAAAACCGCCAGGGCGCTGTCATTTCTGAAAATTTGCAAATAAATATTTGCTAGTTTTAGTCTTAAGTTTGGCAGTTGCTTGGTTTGTTACGAGGTTTTAACTATATTAAATATGTTTTTATTAAATCATAAGACTACCTCTTTGTGATTACTGTTTTATTTCCAGGGCAATAAATTGTAAAGCTATTAACTTGTATTTACGTTTATTTAGTTTTTTTTGTATAAGAAAGGACGTATTTATAGTCCAGCTTTGACACTTCTGTGTTTTGCAGAGGAATATTGTACTTGACAAGTGGTTAATACTAACTAATTTTCTTTGGCAGATTGAAATATATTTCAATTCATGCGTGCTTCAAGATACAGACAAATCTTGTGTGCGACACTTACAACATAACCTAATATAGCAGGTACTCGCTTGACCGTGGCTAACTTCATTCAATCACTACGACACTAACGAGGAATTTGGAGCTTCATATTCAAGTTCAAAATATTTTTATTCACATAGACGTTTACGCGTTCTTATGTAACGTCAATTTTTACATTGTCATTAAGTAATCGAATGGAAGCTACCGCCAGCTTCGCGGCTCTGCTGAAAAGAGCGGGCAAGAAACTCAGTAGTTGCTCTTTTAAAATATTATTTCTTATAAAACGTAGTATACAATAGTTCGTGCCTGTTTATTAATCAACAGTGTTATTCCCGTACACGCAAATCGTCAAAATATTATTTAATAGTATTTACGCTTTACGCACTAGAGTGTTTCTTATTTTCTTCTTAAATTTATCAAACGGAGGATCTTATATAGATCGCGGAATTTTATTACATATGCGTACACGCTAGCCCCATGAACGTTTTGCTTGTCTTTTGTAAACGAAAGCTAGAAGTTATCAGTTGGTCCTTATTTCTTGTATTAATTTGATGTCTGTCACTTTTTCTTAAATAACTATAAATATTTTTCCCGACAAATAAAATATTACAATAACACAATACAAACAAGTGAATATATCAATTTCTTTAAAGAGTTCCCGCAGGTTTTCCCTTGCACCAATGTTGTATATTGCTCGAATCGCCCTTTTTTGTACTACAAAGATAGTATTTATGTATGCTACGTTATCTCAAAACAGAATACCATACGACAAGGTGCTATGAAAGTAACTAGAATAAACAAGCCGAGCTGTATTGACGTCCCTTAATTGTCTTACTTTACTTATCGCGAATACAACGGAGCTGAATCTACCTGCGAGAAATAAAATGTGGGTATTCCACTAAAGACCTGAATCGAGTGTTAATCCGAGAAAGACAGTGGAATTAAAAACATTAAGTAGTCCATTATTTAAGCACAGAATATATATTGCCCTTTTATGTTTGGCAGAGTAAATAGGACACATTTGGTTTTCTTTGCAATTTACCCTAAGTTGTTATTAGTAAACCAACGCAATGTATGCGATAGAGCACTATCCACTTCGTCATAACTTATCATATTACGAACTACTTTAAAAATAAATGAAGTATCAGCAGCAAACAGTACAGTACCCCAAAATGCTTTTGTGTAAAAAAAGGAGGTCATTAATATAAACTAAAAATAAAAAGGACCCAAAATAGACCCCTGCGGTGCACCCATTTTCAAAGAATATCCAAAAGAACTAACATCATTTATTACCAATTTCCGAATTCTTTCACTAAGATAAAAAATAAATACGGTCAAAATAATTTGGAATTAACGAATGAAGCCTAAGCACGATATTGGTGTATCCGTTTTAAATGGATATTTATACCTCTTTTACATTTAAAAAGTACCTACTTACAGTCGTTGCAGTTTGGACATATTAGGAATTCTATTTAGGAAAAATCACCATCGTTCATTCGGCTTAGAGTCTCTAAAAGTGCACCGCCCGGAAGACCACGCAAATGCAGCACCCGGCGCCGCCCGGCGCCGCTGGAGCTGAAGTGAGCGATACCACGAGGCCGAAAACGGAAAATTCGTTAATTTCTACTCGAAGGAGCAAAGCTATTAATTACGTTACTATAAAAATACTCTCCAGGTCTCGCTACCAGGCTGTGGGAGCCAAAACATGTATTCTTGTACCGGCTGCCAGACGTCAATCCCTATACCGAGAGAGAAGACTTAGATGCCAGCAAGAAAATATACTAAAATATAAGAAAAATATTTTAAATTTCTATCTGAGACTATTAAAGTGTATTTACATAATATTATAGGTCAGAAATAGCAAATAAAATAATAAAGTAGTAAAAAAGAAAATACGTAACTTTTGACACGTTGACAACTAATTTCTTTTTCCTTTTTTTTCTTAAAAGAATTAAATCGTTCATAAGTGAGCGGCCTATTTATTAATATTTGTCAATCTGTAGCATTTTCTTTACTTATTGAAAAATTTTAAATTTTGTTCATCTCTAAATAGTAATTGCGGTTGTCTTTCCATATTATCTGATTAATATTTGTGAAACAGATCGTAAAAGTAGAATTGATGGAATGATGCTTTGGCTGATAACACTGAATTTCACTAAACAAAAAGACTGACTGACTACTGGTTAAGTAGATACTTGGCAGAATACTAAACTAATATAATATCCAGAATGTTGAATCCAGAAAATTGTTCCCACATTTCTCTTTAATAGATCTAGTTTTGTAATCGAACTGTCCCTTAATAACTTATAAATTATGGCATAAAATAAATTTGAACGCAATGAAAACAATGAAGCCAAAATAATTTAATATTAATTTTATCAGTTAATTTGTGCTGTCTTGGACTCATGCATAATTCATTAGTAAGGCAAATGAGAATAACGTTATACTATCTGAATTGCAGTAATATCTGACTAATGTAGTCGCCCAAGATTTACTACCTGCTTAACATTAAAATTAATTAATTTAAGTTGCAAAGTAATGTTACTCTGCATTAAAATTGGTAAGTTAAGAAGACGCAACTTGCAATTATAAAGCAAAATGAATGTAACATTCATTTTGCTTTATAAGTGCAAGTTGCGAAATACACTTTATGTGTTAAAAATCAGATTAAAAATCAAATCACATCATTTGTGCACATAACCGCGGGTAGTTATTGTTCAACTTTTTTCTTTTGTTAGGTCCGAAACTGTAACATTAACTGTATTACGTCTGTCACACTAATTGTTTTAAATACACTTTTTTACTATAAAGACGTTATACATGTATAATCAAGACAGATAAGAAGAAACTTCTTACAGCATGGATCTTCAAGCCAGGGAACTCAATTCATTCGATTTTTTTCTTAATCATTTTGTGTGCGGATATGCTTAAGCATAAAATGACATGTATTTATTGGAAGGTATTAGGTCAGGTTTTATTCCTTAGTGAATTTTGTTATTTTTCCTAAATTAAAATATGTGTTTTATTAGATTTCTATTAATTTTCTAAGACAGTCTTCTTTCTAATAATTCCATTTAGCCTAATCTTGTGTTATTAATGTGACGACAAAGATTATATACTTTTTAATTTTAGTTTTAATCAGTTACTCAATGTTGTATTATGATTCATGGGCAAGGATGAACCTGATTTAAATAGACCAAATATTCGTTTATTCAATAACTTCCACGATTAACGGCACTAGAATCCTTTTCTAGTTCTGTTACAAAATGGTTATTATTGATTTAATACAGGTCCGTTGATATAAAATCCTGGATGATATAAATGCGATAACATTTATAATATCCAGTATTTCATATCTTTTAGAATTTGTTAATTTTGAAATTTAATGATTGTATTATGAAATTTTATTATATGAAACGAGATGATGTGCCTGAAATGAACGTACGAGAGCTCCACACATCTAATCAAATCAATGACGGAAGAGAAACCTCATTGTCGGGACAATTCTCTTCCGGCATTGAAGACATTTAAAATAACGTAGTTTTGAGGAAACAGAAAATTAAACAGAAAACCTCTTATACACGAAGGACTTTTTAATTTTGGTCATGATTTCAAGACAAGTAATTTTAGAATATAAGTTGTGTTTGATTAAAATTATCTACAACTATATAATTTATCAAAAAGACTCAGAATAAGATACATACAAATGAGAAAAGAATTAAAAAAATACAATCAATCCTATAATACCTTGATGTTTCCAATTGACAGATGCTAATATTCAAGAAAACAGTTAAAATTAAATCAAATCCTTTTATTAATTTACCATATAAAACGTCAACAGTATAGCTGATAAAAGTAATAACAAATAAAGTGTTTTAATATCCGTTATATTCGAAGGGTTAGTAGAAACATTTTATTTGTAGAATGTATGATTCCAGAAGATATCTGATCTTTAATAAAATTATTGAAGCTTACGATTGTCAACATTAATATACCTACTACATAAATTTATAAATATTTTTATTTCTTTGAACATACAGCAACATTTACACATTACTTTTTATTTTTTGTTTCTCGTCGATAGAATTCCATGTTATTTTGTTAAGGATATACTTGTGATCCGTTAAATCATGCCGGCTAGATCGGCTCGTGACTACAAAGATTAATAAATAATTTATGGTATAGATGGCGACGCTGGTTACTCAACAGTAGAATGAGAACCGTATTTTAACGTAAATGAATTCCAACTTCGGCTTGAGTGGAGTTCAAATTCAATCGCACTGCTTGTAAATATTTGGGTAGCTCGTTGGTAGTATTGCCTGTTTTGAAGGAGCAAAAGGCTGATTTTTGCTACGAATGTTTGTGGGACGTGTTTATGTATGTATATATTTTAATGTTTGTCAATCCTCGTCACGTGTTTTGAATAATATTTTACAAGTGTTAGTGGAATTATATAATGCCACTTGGATTTTATGATTAATGTTTTATGACCTCTATTTATACTATCAGCCTCGTACGTATGATTTCAAGAGAGATAATTTTTTCGTCCACTGCTGATGTTTGGACACGACCACTAGTCAATACATGTGAATTCCAACCCTTAAAATATTTCCTGCTGATATTGCGATCCTAGTTTTTTTGCTGAACCACGAATTGATACGTAAATCGTTATAAATTTACTTATTATAAAATTGTATTTACGCTTTGCTGAAGAGATTAAGAAGTCTTAGCTAATGCTGCATGAAAATACCCACAAGTATCAACCTCATATTAAAAGAAGACTTATGTCTCTAGTCTCAATCCACCATCCGTCCATTGAAATAGTGATTGAGACTAGGTCTATTCATAAGAATTGAATAGCGCATCAAAAGTTTCTACCGTTTTGTACATAGATCATAATTTTACGGTGCACATAAGTTACAATGTAGGAGCGTGAGTTTTTTTTCCTTAGCCTAGTCCCATGTAACTTGGGGCTAACTTCTAATCCAGCCAAATATAGTTGATATCAGTTTATACCAAGGCCAACTATTATCTGACTTTCGCCATCCAAAGGGATAAACTAAATTACAAAAATGGATTAGTTGTCAGGATATATGAAGGCACTGATATCATATAACGGCTCTCCAATACTTTCTTTACAACCGGGGCCGACTCCTTATATTAGACTGGTCCTTATTTTACTTTTCGGCAATCTGATAATCAGCCTGCCTACATTATCCTAACGCAATAAATAAACTACAACACAAAATCATTGCTTCACTACTGTACTTTATGTACAACCGAAAACACAGACATTTTTTTAATGTTTATTACATTTACACAAGATATCTTTATAAATATAAAATAATAAGAAAATGTTATGTCAATTAAAGCTTTTTTTTTTGTATATATAACATTTATTGATATAAATATATTCTATTATTATTACGGAGAAATATCGTGATTTTTAAAAATAAACTTTCTTTTTCTATTTTATTTTAAGCAGTACTATTTCTCTATAAACCTCTGTCTATTTTATTATTTGAAAAATATCAATATAGCTTCATATGAGTATGGATAAACTAGTTATTAATATTTTGTTTTATTGAAATTTCATGTGTTGTAATAATATACATTTGTTATTAAATTACTAAGCCGTTTCATTAGTTAACTCGTTCATGCGGTGTTCATAATATCTTCTGAGCGTACATTATTACCCTTCTTTTAATATCACAAGGTTGTGATAACATTATTCAACAATAAAACTATTGCGACGAGGTTCAAATTTATCTTGGACAATTATAATTAAGAAATTTATAACTTAATTTATCATTATTTTAATAATGTGGTCGTTTTAAGTTGATTTATCCTTTAAAATTGTTTTTCTTTACATATTGAGTTTGTTCGCACCACTCGCAGTAGCATTTTTACCTATATACCATCACTTTGAGTAATTGGTCGGGTGATCT
>JAOCPS010841779.1:0-10035 GCA_025505425.1 Graphium colonna
CACCTGATGGTAAGTGATCCCGTCGCCCATGGACACTCGCAACATCCGGAGAGTTGCGAGTGCGTTGTCAACCTGGGCAATTGGGTACAATTGGTTTATTGGATAGGATGGGTCGGGATTAAGGCTTTGGAGAGAGAGAGAGAGAGACATTACAAAGGGCGGTGGTACTTCCCCGGACGAGCGTGGCCGTAAAAGTGCAGCAAAAGCGGTGAAAGGATGTTATGCTCTACCACCTTGTTGTAACTGTTGATTTTATAAAGAAAAACGTTATTACATAAATTTAAGGGAATTTTCTCTTGTTTATTTTTTTTATATAACTAATTGTATTGTAAAAAGGAGATATGGTCAAAAACTGTTTTTATACGCTATCGCGATTCAGGCGAGCGGTAGAGATACGAGGTGGACCACATGACCACATTGAAATCTATAAAATTACCAATTTTCAAAACGCCCGGAGATCTTTCCAAGTAACCTCATTTTTAGTACCAAATGACTGTGCTATAGCCAGCGCATATTTTTATACTAGGTGTGACTACAAACAGCTGCCAAAAATAATAAGTCCATCTCTGTCACGTACCTATAAAGCAAAGATGACAAGAAAGGGATGCACTTATAATTTTCTCATGTCAGCTCGTAATATCGCCATCTATTGAGTAAATATTATATTACTATTGCATAGGTATAATTTAAAATTACGATTATGAAAAGAACTATCTAGTTATTGTAAAGCATATTTTCGATGTTTTTGGCACACTTTGTACGAATTTTAATCATTTTTTTTTAGTTTGAGTAGTGCTATTCAAAACAAATTAGTAATTAACACTTACAAAGTAGTTTTTAAACTCAACATAATTTCGAATAGATGTCATGGACGCTAAAATAATTTGTGACAAAACGTTTTCTCTAAGCCTGTGTATGAAGGAAAGTTTAGTTTTATAAATCATATCAACATATATAGCTTTAAAATTGTTTCATTCTACAAGCATATAAAGATTAAATTGTTTAATACTTATATGCTTGTAAAATGTATTTTTATATGTGTGTAAAACTTTCTTAAATATTTTTTGTACACTATACTTGCAACGCACGCGTTTTGTGAAACCTGAACACGATTATGTATGTTTTTATTTTTTTTAGTTTTTCCCATTTAATTTACTTTTTTTTTAACTTTTATTTGACATCATAAAAAAAATCATCAATATAATACGTACTAAAAGTAAAAATGATCGTACTCAAACATATATTGTACACAAGAATAACACAACATTTGTGTTTTGACAACTTGTAAAAACGCATTCTCCAATGTGTGTGTAAAAATTGTCAGAGTAAGAAAAAAATCCCCACTTATTAAATAAAATAAAAAGTGCTGAATAATGTCAATGTAATGCAGAAAAAAAATATCAAAATGGATTTTAAATTAATAAATTTATCCATAGAAAACGTTGATAATAATAAAATATAATTTCTACATATTCTATGAAATTTTTAAACCGAATTTGTATATCTCATAAAAAAGTATGTTTGTGGAAAAAAATCATAAACTTATATCAAAAAATAATTTTTCACTTGTTATATTAAAAAAATACTGCTCTATTAATAGTTAATATTAATTTTAAAAATTAACCGCCGCGACTTAGAAAACATGTAACGAACTAGTTAGTGCAATTATTTAGGTTTACAAATAGTTAAAGAGGCATTTGATCATGAAAATATTTATATTTTACTTTAATATAAATATAACGGAGTGCTATAAACATGTAAGGATTAAATTACAAAATTAATTAATTAGAAATTAATTAATTTTCTAGGTTAATTCTTACATGTTTATAGAACCAGAAAATTAATAACAAATTTCACTACGAGGAAAAATAATAAATTCTCAGATCCTCTTAATTGACAAAAAATAATAAAATATTTAAATTAATATGTTTTAATTTTTAATAGTTTACCTTTATAATATTATTTAAAAAAACAGCTTAAGTGAATAAAACAGAAAATACGGATCAGATTTCATTAATATTTTTTGGAATTAACATCAATAACATTTTTGGAATAAAGTTCAGTTCTAACTCTAACAAAAAAAAAGTCGTTGTAACCCAATATTTTAGCAGCCCTTACTTTACACTTATGAGTACAATTTTGTCGATTTCCTATCTCATATTAATGAGTCTCATAGGTATCCCGATGCTCGCTTACATTCATAGGCCTCTTCTCTTCTTTATTCATGGACCTCTCACATATTCAGAGTTTTGGATAGCACTGTAAATGCTGTGATAAGGTCACCCCCCGGCCCTTGGGGGGGTGTAGGTGGCTTGGGAGCCGGGATTTAATAGTGTTAGCCCATGCCGAAGCGGGGGAAACAGTTTGGGGTGCGAATTGATGCTTAAAACCAGATGCAGATGTTTTTTGGACCTAGGGGCCTTGGGTCATCCGCGATAATTGGCCGTATGGCCTTACTATTGACATAGGATGCAGGCCGAGGACCGAACTTTGCAAGTTCATTTTAACCCTTTGAGCAGGAATGTAATGATTGCTCAAGAATTACACAAAAATTGTGCTTTTGCGAAGCAGTTGCGGGCAGAATGGCAATACGTTTAGCATATATGACATTAGCTGGGATGGGTCGATTACAAGGCCGTTTAGGCCGTATAGCGGCCTAATGACGAATATTTTCTCTCTATATTATGGGAAGAACTTCAGGTGAACCTGGACCATATCTATGTATTGGTAACTTAGTGCAATCGCTCGTCATGCGGTGTACAGCTTACACGGGGAGGTCTTGAGCTTTTAACGACTCCAGTACCTAGTCGTTGTGGATGTCCTTAGGGATCCGTTTAACAAAGGCCCTGAGAATACGCTTTTCAGCAAGAGTGTAAGTGTAAAAGTACACACTTTTTTCCGTAAGAAACTACTGTACTTAAGGGTTACTGTCCTGAAGTCATCGGGCTTTTCAAGCCGGAACGTAATGTCCTGGCTCATTGGAGATACAGTATATTTGATGCGCGATTATAATGCAGATTATACCATGGGCCATTCACCCTGGGCTTGAATGAAAAGTGTGGCGGGGGGGATTGTCATGAAAAACGCGCGAAGCGGAGGGGGGCTGTGACGCGCGGGGGACAGGCTACTAGGCAGACGGGGTCGGGATGGCCTTAGATAATAATCCTTGCGGATTGATATCGGCCTCATTTTATTGTTATTAGGGGTGGAAGGGCGGGTTGAGGTTGAAATGACGGGGGAGGTAGCCCCCGACGTGATCGGAGACGCTACCTTTTTACACGAAACGTCGGTGAAGCCGCCGGAAAATTGATGGGGAAGGGGTATTCGTCCGTAAGTATACGTATCTAAGAACGTTTTGGAGGAGTACAAAGCCTTTGAAGAGGGCCTAGCAGTCAGTCATACCCCAGCCACTTGACCTAACGCTTCTTCATATGTGATATCGCCGAATTGATCGCGGAGGAACATTAATTGCGATGCTAAATCGTCGGCCATTTTGAAAGGCGGATTAAAAGGCAAATTTGGCAAAATAAACTGCAACAACGTCTCACCCGGTAGGATGCCGGGGTGTGTATCTTCCTCCCAGGAATAGGCACAGAGGATGTGTAGCTAGTTGCGTACAAGAGCAAGAGGTAAGCACGACGCAAACGGGACGGCACTATGACTCACTGAGCCTTCGGTCCACCTGAGCAAGCGAGCGCTTAGACGGATAGCCGAACGCTGAATTAACCACCAGCTCCCACGTTTGCGACAGCGATTAACTGCCCATAGAAAATTTGCCAAACAAAAAATGCATTACAAAATGCGTCTTGATATAACTCTACAAATATATCCAACTTATAGGACCATGAATAAACCTTTTGTCTGATAATTCAAATATTTTTCCGAACTGTGGGTAACACGGACTATCGAAAAAGAATTGTGTGTGGACACACTTATTATCCGAACGCGATGATATTGGACTCTTGAAGACTTGGGTTCTTTTTTGTTACCTGCATCATCACTGCTTGTCAGAAGGGCCCGTGCAGATCCGACAGACTTGAGTTGGCCTATGCTTTGGCACCCGACCTAAACCCCGTTTAAGAGTGGCTAGTTTGAAGGCTCTCAGAGGAAACCTCCGCTTGGGACGCCACTCTGCGCGTGTTACCGTATTGGGAGGCCGCCGAGCTCTTTGGTCACTTCGGTGGACGCTCCATGGAGTGCTCAAGCTCAAAGACCCTAGAGAGGTGAGGTGGGGCTTGGATTGAACTGGCACTTAATTCGCGTTTAACATTTTAACTCTAGGGTGCCCGGGAAGGTCGAACCTCGGCTCGGTTGGTTGCTAGTATCTGCTTACGGGGAGAACTACATCTAACACTGCTACCGCTCCCAACTTCGCTATTGCCAACTTCAGGACTTGAGAGATGGTGGGATACTAGATCGACGTGTAAATCTATATTGTGTATGAACCAGAGTGCTCCCGTAACTGCACATAAATGGATTTTGTGTAACCTAAAGTTGGCCTATCTATCGCGGGCTCACGTGTGCGTAAACCGGGCACGCATAAGTCATAACGATACGAACTATCGTCTTATAAATTGTCATCTTATTCCGAAAGGACAATTTTGACTTTGCACTAAGTAGTGAATATAGACGGCCTAGTACATAGGTCACCCGGTTTCTTATCCGAGTTATGTACGGGGCGAAGCTGAGTTTAGAATCAAGGACGACACCTAGATAGATACATTTTGTTTACCCATGAAATTAAACTATTTAAATGTGTGACGGATGGGAGTTTACTCGCTCTTCTGTGGGTGAAGTATAGAGCTGCGCTTTTGGATGGATTTCAATACGCATTTTCAGAAACCAGTTAACAACGGTGTCGTCTGCGGTTTGTATAAAACACACGACAACTGTATATACAGGTGTCGTGTTTTATGTATAGCCATGAGGCTGATACAATTCTCAAATGCTTACAAATACCTGTATACATAGGTGTCGTCTGCGAAAAGGGCTATCTCTGCATCTGGGATACACGGTATGCCGTTGGTGTAGAGAGTGTATGGGACGTGGCGTCTAGCATACGCCCTCTACACGATAGCGGAAGGTTCGATCACTTAGGAAGTCTCGTATTATGCATACGAGATGATCGGACACACCGAGCTCATACAGTTTGTATATAAGCCCGTTATTCCAGACTTTATCGAACACTTTGGCGACAGCTGACGTAAATTCTTTGAGTTCTCTTCTGAGTATGGGTGTTCCGCAGGGATCTATTTTGGGCATTTCTATTTTTAGTTTACATAAACAATCTCCCATTTTATGCAAAAGAGTTATGCGATATTGTATTATTCGCTAATGATATTTCACTTATTTTCAAAGTGAATAGAACACTGTCAAATTATGACGAAGTGAATAGTGAAATGACGAAGTGTTAAGTCAGTAAAAGTGCTTATCTTAGAAAGTGCATTAACAAACGCTTAATTCCTTTTATAGATAAACATTACCAGAGACAAGATGTTTTGTTTTGGCTGGATTTGGCTTCATGCCATTATGAGTTTAATGTTACTCAGTACTTACATACCGAGTAAATACAAGAACTAAGGACAAACTAATTACACCAAGCTTTCGCCTTCAAAAGGTTAGCGAATCATTCATGAGACGCGGTGTAAGCATCTATAATAGAATTCCACAAACAATAGTAAGCTTACCTTTTGAGAAATTTAAAGGTAAAATTAAAAATATAAAATACTCTTTTACGTAAAGCTTATTATAGCAGTGCTGAATACTTTGATGATACAACTTTGATATACAAATGCTGAGTTTCTCGCCAGCTCTTCTCAGTGGAATCTGCTTTCCGAGCTGGTGGTAGCTCAAAATGAACGAATCTCTATGTAAAACTTGACCTTCCATAAGAGTGCGCAAGTGCCTATGTGAATAAACAAATTTAGATTTTGATTTTAACATCGAGGAAGAGAGCTCCTGTGTGGAATCTCCTACGCCTTTTGACTAATATGTGCTACGTGATGCGGTGCACGTGATGGTTGCAAGAATGTTTGGTTCTGAAGACAAATTGTTTGGAATGGAAAGTCTTATGGAAACTATAAATCCACTAAAATACCAAGCAGTTATAGTTGGTAGATGGCGCAATATAAGTAAAGTGGATTTTGGTTACCTCTCACCTATAACAACTCAACCATTTTTATCAGCTAAAATGTTAAGGACCTCGGGTTACATATAGACTCTACATTAAATTGGAAATCTCAAGTTGCAAGTGTAAGCTAGAGACTGACAAGTAACCTGGGATGCCTGTCCAATTTTTAAAAAAATGTATCATCTCACACAAAAGTAATGCTCGTGCCAAACTTTACTTTCCTTCTAATTGACTATGGTGACATGTGCTACTTCGATCTGACTGCATATATCCTCAACAAAAAAGACCAGCTTCTGAATAACTGCATTCGGTTCATTGTCAATTTTTGGAAATATGACCACGCATCTTCCTACTGTGCACAGCTTCAGTGCTTACTAATGCATGGCGTTCATTGCGATCACTAACCACTCTTTATTCACTTTTAGATTCTTTCTTATCTCCTTCTTACATATCTCCATACTTTCAGTATCAATGTAAAGTCAGTAATAGAAATCTTCGATCCATGTATAATTGTGTTTTACAATGTCTCTCTCCGCAAAAGATGCAAAGACCAAAAAAGCCAAAGAAAAATAGGCGAATGATCAGTGTCTAGAAAAACAAGAACAAGAGAAACATGATTTTAAGAAAGTCAAAGCTTTTGTGGGCATGAAAAGATTGAAAGTCTTCCAAACACTTACGGACGAGAATGGAAACTTTGTAATGTCAATTGAGGAAAAATTAAGAACTTGGGAAAATTACGTAAAGGAATTGTTTAGTGACGGACGAAAATCGGCAAAATCAGGGAAAGCAGTGATGAATTTCTTAACGGACTGATGGAATTACCGGTGACATTCGGAAAGGCCGAAGGCGGAAGAAAATATACAAAGCATTGTCCATCTACTAAACTGTATACATACAACTGATAGGATACCCCCAGATTGGCCTTAACTGACTCTCTCAAACCAACAATGCCAAGAAATGCAGCGAGTATAGAACGATATAATTAATGTGACATGTTCTGACAATTTTCTTGAGTGTCATCCATAACCGAATATACTGAAAAGTAGAAGAAAATATTTCAAACACTCAATTCCGATTTAGGAATGGGTTTGGTACTCGAGATGCATTCTTTGGTTACCAAATATTGTAACAATGCTGCTGGGATACGAATAGACCTGTATACATCTGTTTTACCGATTACGAGAAAGCTTTCGATCATATACAGCACGGCAAGCTTATTGAAATTCTCAACAATATAAGTCTTGATCCAACAGATTTAATGATTATTAGAAACCTATACTGGGAATAAAAAGGTCGAATGCGCAAGCAATTTTTGCACAAGCCCTGGAAAATGCCGAATAAGGTATTCTAGTTAATGGCTACCCGATTAATAACGTTCGATACGCACATGGCACGATTATACTTGCGTCAAATTTCAACGACTTGGAAAATTTGCTTCAACGCGTAGACACAATTTGCACTAGATACGGTCTGAACATTAACTTAAAAAAGACAAAGATCGGTAAATCGCAACCGACCGTAATTCCAGATGAATCAGGCTGTACAAAGGGTCAACGCGTACAACTAGGCTGCATCGTAAATAACCAAAAATTAAGTGCCGGATAGAACAGGTGCGTAACGCATTTGTGAAGTTGCGCCATTTACTTTTTAATCCTATCCGAACTAGGGTACGTTTGGCACGATGCTATGTATTTTCTGTTCTTCTGTAAAGTATGGAATCATGGAGCTTAACTCGAAATACGAGTAATCGATTAGAGGCTTTTGAAATGTGGGTGTACAGAAGAATTCTGAGATAGACGGATAGATTTTCCAACGAAAGGGTTTTGCAGATGGTCAACAAAGGCACAGAAATTTTAAAGATCATAAAGATACAAAAACTGTAATATCTTAGACATATAAAGCATGGCGATAAAACTTGCTCCTACTGATAATACTTGGGAAGATACAAGGAAGGAGACCCCCTGGAAGAAGAAGGACCTCAAGGCTAAAAATCTCCGGACATGGGACGGACTGAGTACTCGGTCCTTATTTAGTGCAGTTGCGTGTAAGGTCCGAATAGCCAATATGATAGCTAACCTCCGGCAGGAGATGGCACCTCATGAAGAAGAAGATTTCCCTCTCACCGCTCTGACTTTATGCACGCTTCTTTTTTTATCCAAGCCATTATTTTGTGGATTTCGCTTACTCTTGATATCAGGATGGCTAATAGTTGCGTTTAGATTTTGTAAAGTCAAAGTTTGGGAGCATTTGCTCAATTACAAAACCAAAACCTGCAAAATTAAAATGTCGGCAAATTAATTTTGGAGGTAGTAGAGCATAACATCTTTTCACAGCTTTTTCTGCACTTCTACGGCCGTGCTGGCCCTGGGAAGTACCACTGCCCTTTATAAAATCGGCATTAAATAAAATATGCGTGACTTTTGGGGATGCCAGATGGCCATGTCTAGCGCCTTTTGTTCCTATTCCTATCCCCTCCAACTCTTTAATCCCAACCAATCCTATCCATTAAACCTATTCTATTCAATCTCCAAGGTTGAACACTCATTACGACTCTCCGGATGTTGTGTCTGTCTATGTGTGATGAGATCGCTTACCATCAGGTGAACCGTCTACTTGTTTGTCTTCCTTTCCATAAAATAAAATTCAAAATTGGAGAAACCAGTGCAAGTTAAAATAACTTTATTGGTTTGTGTATGCTTTTAACACGCAATTATCGTTATCAAAATATACAAATTTTAAATCCTTATGTATTGTATATAAGGCAATGAGGAAACAAACATCCAGTATGACGTTTCTTCGCGATGAATGATCAGGCAACAAATATCTACATGCTTTGCCTTTTGTTAAATACTTAGGTCTGGAGCACACGTACAGATTCCGGCTCAATTTTCCCGAAGGCCTTCCCGGTCGAAATCGCTGCTAGGGTACTAATTGTTCTACAAGGCGCACTCATCCGGTTGCTTTCCGTATAACATTTTCTTTTGGATTGTTTTAATGGTTCCGTAGTCCACTAGAAATCCTCATAGAAACTTTACAATAAATACACATATATGTAATTTTGTTCCGTTTAAAATATGTTTTTATGTCGATTGTCTGCTTGTTTATATAACTAATAACATAATTCCGATTAAAGATGAGCACACAACAACAACGTTTTCTAGTTCAGCTCGTTTGTAAAAAGTGGCAACATTTACCATAGAAAATTTTTGGAGTATTCTGAAGTATATATTGCTTGTCATAAAATTGAATAAAATTTGACAGTTATTAAGTGTTAAAAATGGCATATTATCAACATTTTGTATGCAGAATAACATTTCGTAATTTATATTGTTAATCCTAAATTTCTCTTGGTTATTTTATCGGTATGACTGGCAGAGTAATGTACATTTATAGCATATAATCAATTTGCATGTATTAATTGATTAAAAATAATTTTTGATAGACATTTCTATGTACAAAAAGATACTATATTCAAAATCAAAACCAAAATATGTTTATTCACATAGGCGCTTGCGTGCTCTTATGAAGGGTCACGTTTTACATAGAGATTCATTCATTATAAGCTACCACCAGCTCGGAAAGCAGATTCACTGAGAAGAGCTGGCGAGAAACTCAGCAGTTGCTCTTTTCAAATGGTGTTAGCTTACAATTTTGCCCATATACAATGATTTTCTCTTAACGCGAGTAACAACAGTACTATGACCACACAGTTGTGTCATCAAAGTTGCAGAATGCAATGCTATAATAAACTTTACTTAAGAATATTTTTAATTTTCCATTTAAATTTATCAAAAGTATTGTGTATGCGACTGTACCCATCATGGGTGTCTGTTTTTTTTTTATGGAAAGGAAGACAAACGAGCAGACGGTTCACCTGATGGTAAGTGATCCCGTCGCCCATGGAC
>JAOCPS010841890.1:0-10034 GCA_025505425.1 Graphium colonna
CAGGTAATATTTGGGTGGATTAGAAGCCGACCCCAAGTAACTTGGGAAAAGGCTAGGAGGAAGAAGAGGAAGAAGATTGGTCGATGATCTGGCATAAAATAGGTGACATCTATGGAGAATTATAGAAATGAATGAAAATAAATTAAAACCCTTGTGGAATCTATAAACTGATGCGTAACCAGTTATACAAAATCCTATATATTATAGTATAGGAACAAAATATACTCCAGTACTAACTTACTGAATTAATTTATATTAAGGGAAAACCACGTATATTCTCATAAGAAATGACACTGCATTACGAAAATGAATACTGTATTAACATTAAAAATATTGAAAAATAATTCAAATTCAATACGAGTATACAGTAATGAATTTATAATTTTTTTCCAGTCTGATAAACTCACAGAGTTGAGGTTTGAAATCTTGTGGGATTGAAAATTTCAATATAGTAATTAAAATTAAGCAAAAAACTTTCTTTATTTATTTTAAAAATCAAATACTTTAACTTTATAATTTTAATAATTATTACCTATATTTAATTTAGACAATAGCTTCATGATTATTATTATCTAGATATTAATTGTTAAGTTAAAAATAACTTTATTACGATATATTTTAATTAATAATCTTTCCATAATAAGTTAGTACCAAGATCTCAAAGGTCCTAGCAACTGTTTATACTTTGTTCTATTTTTGGAACTTTCAAGTAACCATTAAAATTATCGCTCTTCATTCATTCCTTTTGGAATGTGACTTGAAGCGTGAGAAAATTAAAAATATGAATATTTTATCTAATCTCATGTTATTCATATCTTAAAAGAGTCCATTGTTAAGTTCCGTCACAATTGATGCAGGTGCAGGCCTATTTTAATCCTTTCGAAGAAAAGGTTTAAATGTCAAAGAGCGTGAAGATATATGATAGTCTTTAAATTCTTCTTATAAGACGACGTCTTGTCTGTCCTTTAAAAAGTTTCACAATGTATCTTTGTCACTAAATATTTTACTTGTAAACATCAATAAAGCAAACACTTGAATAAACAAGATGTGATGAAATAAGTGCGTTGTCGCCTTTGACGCCATCTTGTGATTAAAAGATAAAAGCACACGTCAGATTATAACAGCGCCATCTACCGTCGAATAGCTAGTATAGATTTTAGTTCCTAATTTTTTCGCTGTTCATCAATAAACTATTTTATTTATTTTTTTAATGTTTTTTAAGTTCATTAAATTCTAATTGTTCGGATACCTGATTATTTTTTTTATAATAGATAAATCGGATTTTATTAATAATTTAGATTTTATTAACAACCATAGTAGATATTTACTTATTGAGAAATAGTTATATATGTCATCAAAGTAATTTTATACATACTTAATATTGGCTATAATTGAATCTTTATCATAAAGCCTATAATAGACAGCTCTTTTATCTTAAAACACTATTGTTTTACCAGCAAATCCGTACTGTCCAAGACGGTTAGCATCGTTTTTAAAGTTACAAACAAACATAAAATATAACTTGTGTGATTTTAGTAAACATTGTTGTTGGCCAAACATGGCGAACGTTCAACGGCCAACGTCAACAAACATATTGGCTGTTGGCGATGCGTCTATTTGTACTTTACACTCACGGGGTCTGCACAGTGGGCCCAGGAGTCGTATTCAACTGCGCCAGTCGGCGTCTGCATCGCGCGCTTTGTAAACGCGCTCGCCTCAATTCAAATTTCGAACGCCACACTCGAAACATTACGCGCGCGATCGCACTGACGTTTCGCCGAAATTTTAAAAATCGAACCGATCTTCTTTTTTATTGTGTTCTTTGCGTTTAGTGTTTTTTTTCTCCAATTTTTATTTTTGGCCTGATTTGTGTTGTGTTTATTTTTTTCTGGGATTTGTTTTATTTTTTTCCGAAGAAGAGCGCTTTAAAAAAATGTGCAGCCGACTCACCAGCTAGTCGCTTCGAATAATAAATTTTCGGTGAGTCTTTTTTTATAGTTGCGTTAATTCTATAAATATTTTTTGGATGCAAGCGTTTGCATTAGACAGTTTGTTTACTGCATCTGTTTATGTTATGAAAATGTTTTACTGCTCTAAAACGGAGTCGTAAAATTGATCGCGGCTAATATTATTCGCAGTCGCGCGTTCGATTACGATAAATATTAACGATATCGTTTAATTTAATATAACGATTGGACAACTGCATAAAAATAGAGTTGCGTGCAACATTTCGTTTAAGAAACTGGTATTAAAGAAACGAAACTTAATTTTGTTTCAATATACAGCTAGTAAACTATTTTAATGCAATTTTATGAAACTAAAAAAAAAGTTTATAACTTTTTTTATTACTAATAAATGACATTTCATTAAATGTCAATTTATATTATAAAAGAAAATGAAACGCTGTCATATTTGTTTCATTATAAAAACAAGTAATACCCTAGGCTCGAGAAAATAACCCATTTTTTTTTAACTAAACATTCTTAGTTTATTTATATAAAATGAGGATTTTTATTTTTTCTTGAATACCATATTTAATAAATAAAAATCTGTAGCAGAGGCCTTTTGAAGAATTTAAAATACTATAAATACTATTTTCTGTTTATTCTTTGAAAGAGCTATTCCTAATATTTTGGGGCAACGGACGCCATGACGTCTGGCAGTTTTAAAATTTCATCAAAGACGATGTAACGTTGTTCAACGTAGCGTTATCAAAACACGCAATAATGTTGCATAACTAACATCATTTAACAAACATTATGTAGGCATTTTATAGGCTTTAGTTTTAATAACGCAATAACTTAAAAAAATATTTTGCTATAGTTTGATGTTACTTGGACTTATGTTTTATTGTATTGAGAAATTGTTAATCATAATTTATTATAAATATATAAGGTTTTTTATACATATAATATATAAGGAAGTTTTATTTGTTTATTTGTGTTGAATTAGTGTACATGTTGGTGTTCAATAAATAAATAAATAAATACAGTAGGTACTGCTGATTTAGTAAAAGATAGGCAAATATTTTTATAAAGAAATTTTTTATATGGTATACTAGGATTCGATATCAGATTTCAGATCTTGCAGCCAGAGTATTATTTTCACGGAAAATAAAAATAAAAAAACTGAATTAGTCTAAACGTGCCTATAAATTTTGAAGAGTTCCTTCGATTTCTCCATGATCTGTACATCTGATCCTGATGGCCATGATACCACATAGGGAGTATAACCTTTCATACAAAAAAAAACATTTTTCCTAGTAGGTCTAGGCGTTTTCGGTTAAACGAGAATCATACATAAAAAAGGTCACAACTAACCGCTTTTTTGAAGTTGGTTAATAAATAATCGCAACATACTATACCCTCAACTAT
This sequence comes from Graphium colonna, assembly GCA_025505425.1. NCBI lineage: Eukaryota > Metazoa > Arthropoda > Insecta > Lepidoptera > Papilionidae > Graphium > Graphium colonna. The sequence continues at coordinate 3,375 of JAOCPS010841890.1, forward strand.
CCCCTTTGGAGAATTATGTACAAATCGTGCCCCACGACTTCGACTGCTATTTGCTTATAATGTCAAGGGTTGAAGAGATATTCCGCATCCAATTTCTGAAAGTTAGTTTGCTAAATAAAGAGATAATTTAAGAGAATCAATCTGAAACGGCTAAGAAGAGTACTTTTTCTACACATTTTTCCAATGTTCATGTTGTATAATGTTCAAAACAAACCACTAAACAGAGTTTAACGAAAAAGAATAAAGCCCAAACTTAGTACCAAGAATTCTCTTGCATCAAGATTAAAATTATATAGTAATTATTTTCATAATATTTTAAGACTTCGGCGTTATGAATTTGATTTTAAATGAGGAATTTAATTTAAAGTACAAAAGTATGAATTCTTCTTTTATCTACATGACGTTTGCGCAATCTGTCGTAGTGATGTAGAATGCAATAGAAGCTATTTTCGATCAATCAATTTTTCTAATTTATCAAATACCTCCGAAACCCGAGGTTTTTGTACGAAAATAACTTCTGTAGTAGTTAATATAACAAGTCTAGTCTTCAAAAAAAAATGTTTGGACTTGATACAACTTGGCACGATTTACATTATAAAAATGGGCATTGTCCTTTATGGTGAAAAAAGTATACGATTTCAAATACAAAAAATATATAATAATAAAATTGAGAACACGCTTTATTTTGAAGTCGGTTAAAACGGGAGACTAACAAACAAACTATTCAATTATTTAAGTAGTATAGATTAAAATGATGTAACACTTTACAGAGCATTGTATATAAAACCTTTGTGGAATATTTGAATTGTAATCACGAGGTGAAGATTAGATACAGTTGTAATAACTGAATTGTTCACGTGATCTTCCTATTTATATAAAACATTTATGTAATATATAAATCATTATTATCTAACTTGAATATGCGCAGTTACAAGTTGTTAAGTATGGAAATATTATTTTCCTGTGTTTACAAATTTTAATCCGATCAGTTGATACTTAAATATATTTTTTTAAAAAAAAATAACAATGTTTTTAAAGTAAGTATAATGGCAAGAAAAATTACAAAAAAAAACGATTTTAAACGTTCTACAAGTGTGTCTGTCTACTTGCGTGATATACTATTTCGGTTTTTTTTATTTAAAAAAAAAACATTGAACCGATTTTTCTGAAAAATATATGTAACCATTTCGGAAATATGTGCATTTGTGTGAAAAAAATATGAAAATCGGTTCATAAATGACGGTGATCTGTGCGATCATATGCAACAAAAAATAGATACGTCCGATTTAAGAATATCCTCTTTTTTGGTAGTCGGTTAGAAAATTATTCAACGAAATTGTATCGTATCGTTAAGTATGGTATTGTAAATAACGACATCTTCATAAATTAATTACTAGCCCCTGCTGTTTCATTCGCGAAAATTTTCCCGGTTTCTGCAACACTTTTCATGGATGCTCCGCTCCTATTGGTCATAGCGTGATGGTATATAGCTTATAACCTTCCTCGATAAACGGGATATCTAATGTTAAAATAATTCTTCAATTCGGACTTGTAGTTCGTGAGATTAGCGCGTTCAAACAAACAAACAAACGCTTCCGCTTTATAATATTAATACATTATAATGTAAAATTATTAAAGCGAACCGCCTCCGTGGCCTAGTGGCATAGGTACTTGCTTTAGAAACCGGAGATCGTGGGTTTGAATCCCGCGGGGGGACAACCACTTTTTGTTGTTGTTTCTTGGTTGGGTTAGGGCAATGCGGGCTGATCACCCGATTGCCTGAAAAAAACGATGATCCATGCGTCGGATGGGCATGTAAAAGTCGGTCCCGGTTGCCAAGAACATCTTTAGCAGTCGTTATAGGATGTCAGTGCCTTCAAATATCCTGACAACTAATCCATCCTTGGAATACAGTTTATCCCTTTTGGTGGCGGAGATCAGATGCCAGTCGCTCTATGTAAAAACTGATATTCAGGTAATATTTGGTTGGAATAGAAGCCGGCCGCAAGTAGTTTGGGAATAAACCTCGGAAGAAGAAGAATATCTGTGGTATATTCCTATATCGGATTACAGAAGGAAATATTACTACGTATAAACAAATATCGAAAATATGACACGCATGTTTTCCAACGTTTCGATACTTGAAGTATTACAACCTATTTGTTTTCGCTGCAATTTGCTTTATTTCGCAAACTAAGCATACAGCTTACGCATAAATGCGTTTGCAAGCCAAGCGGATATAGTCTTTGGGTACAATATTATTTATTTTTGCAGATTTGGCAAAAATGTGTCATTGCGTCATGTACTTTTAGCTAGACAAGTTTATTCTCAAGGAAAATTACAAAAATCTATTTCAAACTCCTTAGAAATGTACTAAAAGTTCGATTATAAATAAAAGTCAAACAAACCACTTAACCGATTTATCTGAAAATTTTGATGGGACCATTTTAAAAGTATACCATTTCAGATAGAAAAAGAATTTTTAAATCGGTTTATGAACAGCGGAGATACAAGCGAACATACCAAAAAAATAGAAACATCCGAGTTGAGAACCTCCCTTTTGAAGTCGGTTAAAATATTACATAGCGTCATGTATTGCGATCAATATAAATTATTAAGTTATAGGCAACAATTACATATACTAAGAACTTATTTAAAACGTTAAATACCACAATAGTTTTTCAAAATCGAATGTTTACGAATTTAACCAAACAGCAATTTGCTATTTATATATTAATTTCTTAAAAAACTGCCTAAGAAATGAACGTCCGTCAAACAAAGTTTTCAGTTATTTCGATTTAAAACTCTTAAAATTATCCTTAAAAAAAAGGAATTTTGACAATCAGTTCGCAACTTGCAGAGAAATCCGGTCACACACAAAAAAATCATGCAGGCGAATTGAGAACCCTCTCCTTTCTCGAAGTCGGTAAAAAATTAATTGGTAGAAATGTTAACTGTAAAAAAATTGCAATTCGCCTTTGAAGCTAAAAAAAAATCTCACGTGACTTGACTGTTACGTTTGTTTTACTTTGCTATCATTTTGCTAGTTTAACGGTGCGTAGTATAATTACTCGTAAACTTTTCTAGAATATACAGGACTCACCACATTCAATATTCGAGGACTTTATATGTGTAGATCATATATAAAGAGTAAAAGCAATATGAACAGTAAATATTAATCGACCACTGTGAAAACTAGATCGAAAGCTAGGTAACTAGTTACGAAACCCATATGCATCCTAGGGAACACGACGCCAGTGGTCGTTTTTTCGGGTCAATGAACTGCGCCGGCTGGCTATATGTACACCGCCGTCATCGTGTCCATGCTTTGCCAGTTTATTTGAAAGCTTGTCCAAAAACAATGCCCCTAATTTTAGCACATAAATATGATGACAATCGAGTACCGACTGCTCTCCTTTAATATCGTAGGGGATCCATCAATCATCCCGTATAAATGCGTATTTCCGAAGAAATGCACTAAGAATTCCTTATTAAAATAGGATACAAAATAAATTAATAGTAAATTTAAAGTATGGTATTTTTTAAAGTCCTGTCGTACTCTTATGTACACGACTCTGTCTGTTTAGTTTTGCAGAACTATGTTTAGCGGGTTTAAAAAGTATAACTTGCCTAATTCAACTTTCTTCTATATTGAATAATATTGAACAATCATAAAAAATGTTTTTCGTTGCTTCCAGGATTGAACCCACATTACGTGCGTAATATGGCAATCGTCAAAATGACCAATTGAACAACAACGCCATCTGTGCTATCAAGCAAATAATAAACAGCTCTGACGTAATCTCATAAATTGAATTAGCGTCGACAATGATTTAGAAAAATAATCAACCGAAAGGGAGAGGTTACATGTTCGACCGTCCGTCAATTCTGAACATTTTTTTTAAATTCTTTGTTTTTGAAATTTTTATAAAAATCTAGCTGTTACATATTTGTGACGTAAATCTACACAAACAAAAATAATATTTGTTTATTTTAACATATAACAAATTAAATACAGCCATGCAAATAAAAAAGAGCAGACGGCAATCAGTAGTATTTCTAAAAGAAAAGAGTCATGGTATATGTTGTGTACTAATACAGCTGAACGAAAAACCCTAACTTTGAACTATTGTATCGAAAATTTAGATATCAACTGTTTCATAATATATATATCTTATATCATCACTTATCTATTTGGGGACTCGATATTTCACCAGAAATCAGCGAAGTAGACAGCGGAACGCTTAATCTTATCGAAAGAAATTCAATAAATTAGACGAATGCTTTGTTTATCAATTGATTAGGCTAAAAGAGTTCTTTGGTATTTGAAAGAATAATATTGTTTCCATCCAATGTTATCTACTCACGTTTTTGTTTGAATTCGTAAGTTTTACGTAACCGTAGGCGATACATATTGGAATTGCATCTATTTTTAACTGACTTCGAAAAGATGGAGATTCGGATTTTTCTATTTTTTTAGATATGTTGATTTGAAAAAAATATTTTTATCTGTTAAGATATTATTCCGTAATGGTCCCATGAAATTTTTAAAGAATCGGTTCAGTGGTTTGTTTTTTAAAAGAAAATAACAAAATTTAGGAATGTTTGCATATAATTCTGCCACTTATGAACTGACTTTTAAAATGATCTGGAGACAAGAGATTTTGAGACGATCATTTAACGGTACGACAACACTTTGAAATTTTAATTGTAAATAAAAAAAAATCAACTACAAGTCAAATAACAACACAAATATTTAGTATATATATTAGTGTCAATCTGATTTAAAAAATCTTATTGGATACAAAATTTGCGTACATTACATTTTGACAACGCCATCTATTATTTTGAAGTGGAACTTTTTTATTAGTTGCAGAAAGCACAAAGAACCAAAGTAAATTACAAAGTCCATCACACTTTAGCTTTGATAAGGATAGTCAGATCTTTATTGTATTTTATAGACAAAGTTTAAGTGAAAACTCAGAGACAGTTTTGTTACTTTTGCATAATTCTGCAATCATTCCGTTATTGGGTCAACTGCAAATGGAAAATCTTTGGTAAACTCCTTAAATATTAAGGACGTTTCCGTTCTTCGTTTTAAGTGGGTTAGATTTAAGCTAGGTTTTTTTTGGAAATTAATATACAATTAAATTTTATATGGGAAATTTTATTTACATATTATTGTCTTATAATGTAGGAAATTCACTTTCTATTTTGCTACTTTATATTGTACAATATATAAATAAAAAGAAAGCTGGATATTCTTTTTCTTTATTGACCTAAATGGGACTTGTATTTATTTATTTTTGTATTACTACATATAACGAGATTCGCGGGTATGGTTATTTTTAGGTGATTTTTTTTTATAACCCCTGCCAACACGCGACAAGTGGCAACTCATATATTTCACACGTGGTTCGGTACAGCAATAAAAACCGAGCAACGATGTCGCTTACGGATATAAGGCATTCTATAAACTTATAAAAACATATAAGTTGTGCGTTAGGCTCATTTTTACATAAATTATGAAATCGATTGCAAACGCCTTAGAAGTGAATTCACGACATACTTTCAACAGTTATTCTGATTTAAAAATAAAACTATTATACTTATATATTTTATTATACCTTCATGGGAAGTTTATATAATATGAATATTATGGGAAACATATTCTTTTAAATAAACAAAGAAAATTTAAAATTGGAGAAATCCGGATACATGCATAAAAAAGATACATACAATCGTCTATATAACTTTCCCTTTTTTTACATCCGTAGTTTTCACGAGTGATTAATATAAAATTCTCCTTATTTAACTGCTAAATCTTTTTGATAAAAAAAGGCTGCTTGTTTTTTAAACACTGAAAATTTATTTATAAGGAAATTAAAAAAAATATTTTACATTTTTTTTGTTCTTCAATGTTATCGCTTACCGGTCGCTTGTACTTATAAAATGATTTTTAGGTTAGAAATAAAATCGGTTTTTTAATCTGTCACGTACGACGTCATAAATTGATATACATAGGTAGACGTGGACTATTTACCAGACAAAACTAGATAATATTCATATCTACATATTAGAATATTATCTGTAATGCCCACACAGAAATATTTTACGTATTTTTGTGTCACTATGTTATAAAATCTATTGCAGAGGTATCAAAGCAATTAAAGATTCAACGGAAATATACTTGTAATTTTATTTTGTCTGTCTTTATTATATTTTTTTAGTTTAATTGTAATATCGAACACGGTTTAACTATTCTTTGTGTTTTGACGGGAAACTAACCTGTCAATTTTTTGGTACAATATATTTATGACATTAAAAATCGCCTATAACAAGATTTTGTTACTTCTTTAGTTAACAATGACAGCTTTTTAATGCATTTATTTATTTCTTATCGGATGATATGTAAAACTTTTATTTGTAAAAGTAAGAACACGGTAATAGCGCCATCTTTTGGTCTAACGTTGCGCCTTGACCCTTAACACTTCGAGGGCAGTTGGTGTGATAACACACGACACGCACAAATATCTTTACGAGATCGTACGGCATTTTAGTGGCGTTAAATATAGTCCTCCCGATTGCGGCATTTTACGCGCGTCGTATTTTAGTTACGCTTAATAGATTGTTTACGCGCTGTGTAATATTCTAAGCTAT
>JAOCPS010842000.1:0-10034 GCA_025505425.1 Graphium colonna
AGGTTTATGAGATAGGACGGGGTTGGGATTGGGAGGGGATAGGAGTAAGACAAAATAATGGTAGACATGGCTATCCAGCATCCCCAAAAGTCATGCGTACTTTATTTTATGCCGACTTTATAAAGGTCTGGATAAAACTGTAGTATGTTAGAAACAATACGAATAACTACTATTGACACAAATAGTATATGGAACAACTTACGGTGACACGACGCAAACGGGTCCATAGTCTGTGCGTTGCCGCCATCGCTCCACCATATTCATCAGCTCGACCAGAGAGTTAGTTGACGACGGCACTTTGTGGCCCATTGGCCAACAAGTCAGTTGGAAAAGTTGCACCGTTTTCGGTGGGGCTTTAACACCGGCCATAAGTTCCGTTAGGGAGACAATCTACATCATAAGGTATAAAGATAATATTAATCACAATACAGTGGGTCCAAATCATTAACATACCAGTATAAAATATATTTTTGTTTATTTTCTTGTGAATTATTTATTATGAGAACATTTGAAACTTTAAAAGTATGTTATTTTTTATATTTAATTTGTACTGTGATCCTAAACGAACGGCCATCACCTAAAATCCTAAGACGTTATAATAGCATCACAATTGTGCACAACAATGAGTATAAAGTGTACTGTCCGTTGGTAAAATATAGGAATTATACAATAAAAATAAGAAATTTTAATAAGAAAAGCATATTTTTTATTAAATTTCTTTATATTTTTTTATTTTATTTCTAATATATATAATTTGGTGCGTTCGGTTATCTATAATACATACCTTTTTGTTGATTCTGAATATCCATGTTTTAATATTTGTGTAATGATTATGCGACACATGATCAATAGTGAAAACTGGACCATATTTCTTAGAATGTCTTCCTTCAGGCCAAAATGGAGGGTATTGTTGCTGTAAAATTAGATAAAATATATTAAGGACTAATATAAAGAACATAGGAATAATAAGGAACACAAATTTCTCAGGTAGTAAAAATAATGACCATTTGGTAAATACTTTTAATCTGGGTATTCGTATGCAGATATCTAGCGCATGAAATTCATGTTCGTAAAGGGCCTTTGCAACACAAGCTATCGAGCTTATAGTTAGGGTTTTACGTTTTTTCTATAAATGTAAAGGACAAATTTCATTTAAAAAAGTAATAATTATTAGTTTTTTATACGTACAGAGTTTTTTGGTGGAACACATAATACCACAACTGCGGCACATTCATAATCGTAAACAAGGGACCAAAACTCTCCTTGGGTTATTATCAAAGGCCATTCCGTGACGATGTACTCACGAGGTTTGGTATAACCCTGAAAAGTCAGAAATATAATAAATTATCATTAATTTAAAGTTTTTAAGTATAAATATTTTGCGTACTTACATCTACGAATACAGCATTGATATAGTCTGTAAAACTGTTGCCTTGGAATGATGTCAGATACGGGCGAAAGTTGTCAGCTGAAAAAATAGTAGAATAACTTAAAATTCTTGTTATCAATATAATTGAGCTTTCTATACCCACTTTAACGAACATGTCAATTTTACCATAGACAATTTTCTTATTACTACATAAACGGGCATTATACTTACGTGGAACAACTAATACGTCGCGATTTTTCTCCCTGTTATCACCACGATGACCGCCGGCGCAATCACCAATTGTAAATCTTGGCGTTTGTTTGCAAATCTGTTGATATTCTTTCTGATACTCATTCAACTTTGTCACCGGATCTCTTTGGGATTTTTGTTTCAGTCTTTGTGATAATTCTGAAACTGGAAACCAGGATATTCCGCACACTACGTGTTCCTCCAAGGTGTCATAAACGAATTTGTATTGTTCCTAAACATTAAAATATTATTATATTGAGATAAAAATAAATAAATATAAACTTTGTGGCTATTCATTATAAGCACCTCGTTTTCTATAAGCCCCTTTCGAGACTGCCGCAATTTCTTAAGAAACCCAAATACGTCAAAGCAATCTTCCTCTTCAGCTAGCTCCAAATTCGCATCGATAGCTAAATATACACCCGAGCGGCCTCCACCATCGCTAAGATATAATAAAAATAGAAAAGTATTATTATAATATTAATACGTTATTAAAACGAATAAAGCAGAAGAAGAACAAAGAAAACTTTTAAAGTCTATTCACATAATTGAGGTAATATTTTTATATAAAATTCATTAAAAAAAATAATAAAAAAGTTGTTACACACACTACAATGCCGTTTTAAAATATCATTTTGACACGATACAGAAACATTCAATAACTCAAAGTTTTTTTCAAAAACTAATACGCAAATGAATAAATGTTTCCGTTTACTAATATAACGTAAAAAACATCTTACTTCGAATATTGCGTTCTCTCGTTATTATATTTATTAAATAAAAACACTCACTTGCAGTGCACTACCATAGGTCCAGCGGCTGGGTTGGTCGCCAGCCTTCTCCCCACAACGGCCCTTACCCGTCTTCTGAACTCAAGTAGCGCGTTGCTGAAGGGGCAAGTGTGAGAGTGCCATTGAGTATAATGAAACTGCAGAATGAAGCGCTCCTCCACAACAACCTGAGTGAAAATAAAATTACGTTGAGCCCGTACAAATTTGTTAGAATTCATTTAGTTGAATTTGTATAGCGTTTTCTCGTGCTCTTCATTTAAACTTTATTCATCCATCGAACAAAAAAGTAGGCCTGGTATTTATTAATACATATATATATATATATTTTTAATTTATCTAGTTAGCATATTTACTGTGATTTATTTTACTATTGAGTAATAAACTTGCATCGTATTATTTTTAGGAACTGTAATTAAATGATGACCTTATACTTACATCTTTTTCGCTCTTGTAAAGCCTAAATGTACGTATGTGGAAGTTTGCCAACTCTTCTTCTTGAACGATGCCAACACTAATATCTCCGTATGTTTCATCTTTCTCTTTGTTAGGCGGCCAGTATTGGACACACATAACCTATAAAATTGTCATAAATCTAAAGTTATGCCTTATTGCTTGAATATTATTTTCTTAGTTACCTAATAATATTTTTTTTAAATGCATGACTAAATTTCAATATTTTAAGAGGTTTTATCAAAGTTTTACGATGTGGAACTTATGTTGTATGACGTCTAACTTTTGTTAATTTGAGAATTTTTTTATAGTAAATTATTAATGGTATTGCATTATTTTTATGTTATAATGCATGTTACCTTTATGAAGTCGAAAGTTTTCGTTAGCATTACTATGGCCGCAGCTCGTTCTTGCCAAATCATTCGCCAGAAATCTACAACTGTCTCTTCAGTTGGCCCCTGTGTCACTATATATGCGTTTGGTTTCAATATACTCTGTGAACACAAGGTATAAAACTGTTCAGTTTAAACAATACAAAATGCAAGTACCCTATCCTACTATAACAATGGTCTCCAAAATGGGCGCTAGCACTGAACCTCTCGGGTTCATTCCAGACAGTAGTAGTTTAAATAAGGCTCCAGCGCTTTTTTAAAAATTTTTGGTGGGGTGCTAGGAATTGTTTTTTCTAAAAAGGGGTTGGTGGACCTAAAAAGATTGAGGACCATTGTATTATAATAATTAACATTAGGTGAGTGTAAATAAATGTTTTATACGTATTTGGCATAGGCAGAATACGCGTATTTACGGCGAGAATAAAATCTTAATGTATACAACCTAAAAAGTTCGTGCCATTTAAATGCTTTGCAGCGTAGGTCTGTGTTAAGTGCTTACGCCACCTGCATATTCTTAGCGTGAATATTGATCATAGGTGACAAAAATAGGTCAAAGTTACACCACATGATACCAGGACCGACTACGTGAAACTACTTAAGAATTTACCTATAATAATATTGTAAGATTATATAGAAACTTATTAAATATACGACTTCGTTTTCGAATAAGCACAGAATCCCATTTGAACATATTTGTACAGGAGACCTTTTTTCTTCTTATTTCATAAGCAAACAAAATCATAATTAATCTTTTTCCCAATCCTTTCGTAATAAGCCAGGGCTTCAGTTTCTCAGCAGCTAGCGAAGTTTCTCCTTTAAAGTTTTTAAATATCAGAAAGCAATGTGGGTTTATTAATTGAAATGTTGTTTGCAGCAATTCTGTTTCTAAAAACGTATCTTAAGAAAAAATACGCATATTTGAAACAAGTAATACCATAATTTGTATCTACATTAATTATTAGGGTGATAATTTACTCCGTGTTTAAGCGGTGAGGGAAATATGCGGGAAATTTTTTTTTTAAATATTTCTTATATTTGTGAAGTATGTCCATTCCATAACCTCTTGTGTATTGGAGGCCTTTAGTGATAAATTGTTTATATATATATATATATATATAATCATATTGAAAAAGCATGTCAGTCTGTCCACCTGTCTACTTTGGGTAACTTATTACCAAATCAGACAACTTAAGGACACTAAGACAGCTTTTGTAAAAAAATTAGGGTTCTATGTAAAAAAATAATTTGCATAAAATCTCAAACTAATATAATGCGGGTAAAACTGCAGACAAGAGCTATATAGCTTAAAATAAAGGATAAAATTAATACAAATATATGTTTGTACTTACATCTATATAAGAAGCGTTAATATAGTCTGAATCTGGCTCTCGATCTACTGTATCCAGCACCACTCTGTTGTAATCGTCTAAAATTTAGATATTTTAAATTACTTAAGTACATAAAAATTTAAGATTAAAATCTAAGCAATCAGGTATACGTCATTTGAACAGCCTATAAATAAAATTTAATTCAATATCTTAACCTCCGTAAACTTCATAAAATCGGCTTAGTGATGTACGAAAATTTACTAATTTAAAGAATGAAATTTTTATTCTTCTTTTTGCCTTTTTTACTTATTATTTTCTATTAACAGTAAATTCCTAACTGACAGGAGGGTACTTAAAATACTTTAGAAACCTTTGTGCAATTGCAAACAAAAACGCAAACGAGCAGGCGGATTATAATAGTTAACTAACACCGCCGCCCATGGACTTTCGCAGCACCAGATGAGTACATGAGCGTTGCCGACCTTTAAGGTAGAAATCGGCTCCTTTCTTGAAAGTCTCAGGGTCTTTGTAAAGTTTTATGGTAAAATGGTTTTCAATATTTATTTTGTGTTATTTTGCAGTTTTTTAAATGTGTGATACAGTAGTTTACCGACTGAGCAAATCAATAGTCATAGTTCAATCCCTGTCGTTCTATATATGTATCCATAGCGATCAAATCAGTACAATCAATATTTATATATAAAAGGGATATTAACAAGAAGCCAGACATAGACATAGAACATTTAATAAGAAGAAGAATAATTAAAAGTTACGTAAACTTATCACAAAAAAGATTTTACATATTTACGTAGCATTACAAAAAAATTAAATATTTTTTTACTTACAAGGTGTTACTTTCTGGTTTTGGTTCTTATGTAGGTTCGTTTTCTTAGTTGCATGTCTGCAAGAATGTGTTTCCACTTTCACAGCGGTCTGTAAGAAAAAATAAAACAAATTTACAGTCAATAGTTACTCATTCTTTGTTTTACGTATACCTCTAAAGACGTGTAAAATAGAGCGACTAACGGGCACTTAGTATGCAAACAGCGAAATTAACTGAAAGCGACGGCAAGCGTTAAGTCGCCCAAAATCGTATATATTTGGATCTAATCAAAGCTTTGATAAGGTAAAAAAAATATTTTTTTACAGAAAAACCGGGTATAATGTAACAAACCATTTGATTCGAATTGATAGTTACCTAACGCTATTATTAAAAAAAAAGTTTTGTGGTAATAAATCAGTTTTCACTGAAAATTTGCAATTTACGACCACTTAGCATAAAGATTGAGTCCATTGTTCAGTTTTTACATATTTTAATAGGAATATATTATATTACGCGCTATCGACTGATAGCAGCGACATTGTTTGGGGATAGTTTTGTCCCGCAACCCGCGGGACAACACGTTGTTAAAACCTAACCTTTCTAGTCGTCCAACGATTATTATTATTTGATGGTGGCATTATCAATATAGACAATCAAATATTATAGTTAAAGTAAAGTTAATTTTACCTGAAATTCCAATTTGTAGAGAACGGGAAACTTTCTTCTTTGCTCGCAGAGCTTTGGAAAGTTCTTCAGATCTACTGGACGGTCAGGTATCGTCTCCGATATAGAGCCGTTTTCATCCACTGTGGAAAGGGATTATAGCTTACATACAATCGCATCAAAATATTATTGTATACATTTATGTATGAACGCTGTAAAGTTGCGTAGCAGATCAAGTATAATAGATAATAATAATATAATTTCTTGTTACAATTTATGTTTTGTTAGTTGCATCTAAATAGATTATTTATTAAGGTAGTCCTAAATACTCATTATTCATGACGTACTCCATTACTTCAATTTATAAGATCAATAATAGCATCTTTATGTAATTTGACATTATTGCTAAAGTCTACTGTTTCGAAACTTAGAGTCGTCAAAAGTATCGACTATTAATTGGTCGGAGAATTTCCAGTCCCGAACGTGAGTCATTTCCACACAACTTGATAGGATCTTTCTTTTAAATAAATGCTGTGTTGACCTTATTCCGAAGGTAAAGTTCGATGGTGAATTGTTTGAAACGTTTAGATAAATTCATACAGAATCGTGTTACTTTTTTATACCAAAAAATTTTTGCACAAACAACTTTATAAAGTCGGAAAAAAAATAAAGTATGCCTGGCTTTAGGAGATGTCGGATGGACATGTCTACATGGCACTCCGACATCTCCAAAAGCCTTAACTTTTCCTTCATGTTTGTCCAAATACTTAATCCCGACCCATCCTTTGTAGTTAAGGTTTATTTTTAACCTATTCTATGCAATTTCCCAGGTTGACAACGTACTCTTGACTCTCCAGATGTTGTGTGTGTCTATGGGCGAAGGGATCACTTAACTTCAGGTGAACTATCCGCTCGTTTGTCTTCCTTACAATAAAAAAACAAAGTGAAGAGATGATCCTAACGTTAAGTAATGCTTCTCGCCTTTCCGTCTGCTCTGACAACCATAACATATGCACAGTTCCTGGTGTTTTTTTTTAATTTTAAAAGATATATTTTCTAAAATAGAAGATAGAAGATTTTAAAACCGTAAAACTGATGAGATGATTGTAAAAGGCAAAGGAGAGGGGAAGTGAGAGAGAGAACAATCAATTTATTATGTATTGACTATTCTGGAACACGGAAGGTTTCCCAAAAAAAGAGAAATTTTTTTGTACATAGGGCATTGTAATTTAATCTTATGATAAGTAAGAACACACAAATTTCTATTCACTTTTTCAAATATTTTTTTATGGTTTTAATGCCTAATTTTATGGATGTTATTTATACAAATAGATGTTGAATCGTTAATATTTTGCGTTATAACTGTAATTTTTTAATTGGTAAAATTTAACACGGTACAATTATATAGATAGATGTCTAATTTACTACAATAATCCTCTGGCGAATTATTGCCAAGGGGTCAATATACTAAATGTTAACGAAAATACATTATTATGGTATAGTGCATTTGTAGTTAAAGGTATACACACACGACCTTCTCGTGTTATTGTTGGATGCAAAATGGACGCCCTATCATATCTAACCCAGAAAAAAAATATGCAGAATATCTCTGTACTCATATTATTTGCATTGACTGAAATTTAGTTTAGTATTGTATAAAATTAAAAATTTAAGGTAAGAAAATATGATATATATGACGATTTTCTTTTTGGTATAAATTTTGTGTTTATTGCATTATATATTTATACTTACATTCTTTCTTCACAATTTGAAATTTAATGTATCGAACTATTTATGAAAGTCGAGACATTTCGTATACAAATATATGCTGTTATTTGATTGTAACATTTCAATAAATAAAAGATAGTTAATAAATAACAGATAATTAAGTCTGTGTTCTTCTTCAAAAAAATTTAACAGATCACTCCACGAAAAAGATCCGATACCGTCCGAATGAAAAAACTTAAAACTGAAGTAAATATAAAAGATATTTTATACTTCGTTTTAGAATGATCTTTTATTAGGTTGTAAAAGATAAAGTCGGAAGTTTAATAACGTCTGCGGTCGACTATAAAAATAACACAATATCTCATTTCCGTCGCAAATGACGTCGAGATACGGAACTCGGCGACAACACATTTCGTACACACGTCATTTGGCACGCACCGACAATACTCGTCATAGCTTTACGATCTGGAGCACCGCAGGAATGCCCTTATGTTAAATGTTTTTACTTCAAATAAGATATCGTTCTCGATATGGAAGTTGACATCATCTAATGAGGATGTCGCCCTTTACTTTCCTAAAAACTTATAACTTTTTAATCTTTGCCGATAACGTGAACTATAAAAGTCCAAAGATCCAAATTCAAGACGGAATATGGTTGTTTTATAAATTTTATTAATCGATGTTGATGTGTTTCAGCTATCTCATATTACTACATATGTATTTTGCATACATAATCTATTTATGCTGAATAGTTTGCTGATTTATTACTAAATTAAACGCGGTAATCTCTGAAACTACAAATCGGTATATAAAATATTTTTTTTATATAATAGCCAGATTCATGAGAAACTGTTTCGGTTAACTAGTACCATGCTACGACCATAGTGGAAATCGCCCAATGCATAGACTCTCATGTATGTTGCAAGATATTCTAAATTTGGAACGTATTCATTACCATTCAAAAATTCTACGACCGTTGCCAAAGTTCTTATGAATGGAACTAGTATTATTGCGAAATGATCTCAGATAATGTCAATGATCACTGCATTATTTCATTCATTAGTGATTTTTTATTTAGTATATAAAATTGAATTTACCTCATATATGTTGTCACAAAAAATAACCGTTAATTCCCTGTCATTTAAGAAATTGTTAAATTTTGAAATGTTTCCCTTGCTTTTTTTAGCTCAGAACTCAAAACTACGTACCTTTTTTACATATAAGCAAACCTAACAAATATTCCTTGAATTTATAGTGTCCCAGCGTTTACATGTATATAATAAAACTGATCTGCCCTCATTGCACTAATCGAACCAAGAAACAACAAAACAAGATTATTTTTCCAACGCGGGATTCCAACCCACGACCTCCGGTTTACAAAGTAAACACCCATATAACTGGTTTACAAGGACAGTATGTATAAAACACGATATATTACATAGAATATGTATTCAGGGGCTGTTTCTAGAACTGATAAAGAGATTATCCACGACAATTTTTGTATCCGGCTATTTGCAATGTGCATATATAGGCGCGCAATACTTTGGGGCTTTAGTTAAATTTTTTTGAGAGGAAGGCAAAAGAGCGTGTTTGTCACCCGGTGGTAAGTGATCACCGCCGCTCATGGACTCCTGCAACACCAGAATAGTTACAAAAGCGTTGCCGGCCTGTAAAGTAAGAATAAGCTTTGGTCTTGAAAGCACCCTAAATCGTATTGGTCGGGACATACCGCTGATGACAATTGCTTCCACTGGAGTGTCAGGCGTGGCAGAAAATAACGACAAAAACGCACTGTTTTTGACTGCCAACCTTCGAGTTGGTATTAATGGTATTTGGTGGATTGTCGCGTTGTACGATGAGCAAATTCTGCAGCTAGTATTAATCCGAACCATTCCTTTAATTGGATCCATGTCTGTTGATTGTATGTTTAGTGATACTACATCTCTTCGCTAGCAAATCGAACTGATTGGAAAGGGCTGGATTATCGATGATTTGACTAGCTCGACGTTAGATGCAGTCAAATGATAGGAGCTGGTATTCTATGTATGGCCATACCTGCGCCTTGTACAGCTTTAGGCGTTCTAACGGCTGGAAATGCTACCCTGCCCTGTTGAGGACGACAAGCTTTTTAGAAGCCAATTTGCTTTACTTTCTAAGTAACCGCGGTACTGTACTTCGCTTGATTTGTCGACGCCAATAATTCTGATCGGCGCTGTGACAACCAAAGAAGCGTTTTGGAAA
>JAOCPS010842111.1:0-10033 GCA_025505425.1 Graphium colonna
GTTCGAAACGTCGGGTGATAAAATTTAAAAATAAACCGCGATAAAATCCGTAAAGTTGTTTAATTTAAAAAGACTATGTAGTCATTTGGTGAAACATTATATATAAGGCCATGCTTTAAGGCATATCGCTCACAGACCCCAAGAAACACCCTTAGCGCTCTTATTGATCGACTCGGAAGCACCATATTATCTGCGTAGCTGATTCACCAATAAGGATATTAATATATAAATTTAAAAGCCGAGGCAAGATAAGACCTCCCTGCCTAACACTACACTCCAGAGCAAACGTACTTGATAGCTTACCGGCCCATTTCACACAGTTGAGTTGATTGTAGTACCAAAATTGAAAAATTCGTAATAATTCAGCGGGTACATTTCAATGCCTAAGCTTATTTCACAACACGTCATACAAAACTAAGTCAAAGCGCGGGAAAGATCTAGAAAGTAAGCGTACACAGGACAACATAGTTCGTCGCTCTGTGTAATAAGGAACCGTGTGCTTAAGAACTAGAATTGCACTTTCTGTTGAAAGTTTAGGTTGATATCCAAACTGCATCGTGTGTACTTATCAGTGACGTCCCCGGTCTTGTTTTAAGAATAGTCATCACAAGAGTACGCATAAGTTCATGCGGCATGTATGAATGATATGCTGGAGGTGCTCAATGCTGAGACTGTCCTGACCGGTAAAATGGTAAATGCGGGCTGTTTCTGCAACTCTATGTCTGGAGTTGTTATATTCTTAAGTAAGGTGTTTACAATACCTTTCGGTGTAGGTAGAATGGGTTCCGGTCCTTTGGCTACAAGTTTTGGTCTCACCACCCGACATTTTTGTCACGTCACGAACTTGTTTTACAGTTAAATGAACGAAGTCAGTGTCACACAGCGCAGTGTGCCCTATCGACCACTCCCCTTGACGGTGCTCCTTATCTCTACAATGCCCATCACTGCAAAACGGAAAATATTGGGGTATTCTACTTGCTGTAAGCTCTTACGACAAAGT
This sequence comes from Graphium colonna, assembly GCA_025505425.1. NCBI lineage: Eukaryota > Metazoa > Arthropoda > Insecta > Lepidoptera > Papilionidae > Graphium > Graphium colonna. Next base: position 1,001 of record JAOCPS010842111.1, read on the forward strand.
CTGAGATATTTATCAATCTGGTTACCATCCTTCTCTCCTTAAATCTGATTATGACATTACGCTTCATGGCTTTGATTTTTGAACAGCCATATAGGTCGTCGATCAATTGATGATCTTCTAGGTACTTGAGGAGTTGGGTGTTTATAATTGACTCCATGATTTTTGAGAATAAGGGAGTTAATGGTGATCGGCCTTCAGTTAGTTGGACTCTAGCGGTCGCCCTTTTTTTGATGATCAGGTGCACTAATGCTGTTTCCCAAGATTTTGGGACCACGCCGAAGGAATAGGAGAGCCTAAAAAGACGCATTATGACCGGTGCCAAGTAGGGGACGAACGTCGTCAGCACTATAGGGGGGATTCCATCGGGTCCATTCGACTTATGAACATCAAGGGAGAAAAGCGCTTTACGTACCGCACCCAGGTGAGAGTGTACTTGATACATTGAGTGCTCACACCGCGGGATGTCCAAAGTGGAGTTTGGCGCCAAAAGAGTGCACGGGAGATCGGCTTTCTTTTTAGTGATTTGAGCCAACGAGTTATCTCCGTTGTGCAAAGGTGGTAAGGATGGTTTACAGAAGTTCCCTTGGATATATTTAGCAAGGAATCAAATCGCGCGAGTGCCTGAAGGCAGAAGAACTAGCTTCTCATCAATTCTACCAATATGCTCAGACTTTACTGCGGTAAGAGCACTTTTGAAGGACTTGGAGGTAAAATTATATTGCTTTTTTAAAGCACTGATATTTACATAGCAAGACGCAGCCGTCTTGGCCTAGAATCATCAGCACTCTTGCTTGTCAGAACAATAATTTTATAGTTTTACCTTGAAAATCAGTAATTACATAGATATCGATGTGCTCTTTGCGAATTTCAACTTTGCCGCTCGCGCCGCCATTTTGGAAGAATGGCGCCTAAAAACAGTTTTTTGACAATATCTCCTTTTCAGCTCATTTTACAATAAAAATAGTCTTATAATAAATTAAATAAAGTAACTTTCCAATAATATATGTACTGGCTTTTTTATTGTAAAATCAATAGTTTTAGCGCACGGGCGCCGCAAAGTCTTTCAATATTCGTTCTGGTCAAAAACTCATTTCCACATCACCATGGGTTAGAGTAAGTATTTTTTTTTACTGTTCTGCAATCTCTTCCATGGAAACATCCAGCATGATGTAGTCGGATTGTTTTATTTGGCTTGAAGGGCAGTAAATCCAGTGACGTACGCTCCTTGTGTGTAATCTACTCTATAGATCTTTAGGCCATGTTCTCTACAGTCTTTAAAATTTTGAGCCATTGGTCATTAGGTGAGTGGCAAGTATATTAGGATGGCTACTTAATCTCCTCCTGTAAGGTTCCATGGAGTGTTTGATCTCTTCTTTAATCATCCTTAATTTAATGTCCTTGTGTAACAGCTAGTTTGTACGAACCAGAGAGCATTGGTAATTCTTTAAGACTTTTTCTAAAACCGAATTGGCGGTCTAGTATGATTTTATTTTGCGCTATAACTGCATTTAATCGTTTTAGAAAAAGTATTTCCATTACTTTTGACTTTTTTTAGATGGGTAACAAACTGATTAATCTATAGAAACACACATCTTCGGGAGCTTTACCAGGTTTTAGGATTATTTTTATTTGAGCTACCTTCCATTGAGATGGAAAGATTCCTCTGCTAAGTATGCAATTAAATAGATGTGTTAGAAAATGTATTGTTCACAAAGTATTTTTGCAGTGATCAAATCATATCCTGGGGCTGTGTATTGATTCAATTTTATGATTGTTTGTAGGACTTCAGATACCTTAATTTTTTTATCGGTAAGTCGAATTGGAAGGGTTCATTTCGGTAGTTAATGATTTCTTCATTGGTAATTTCCAATGCATTCTGGGCAGGGTTTGGTACAAAGACTTTATCTAAGTGGGAAGCGAAGGCTTCGCTTTTCTCCTGGTCGCTTTTTGACCAGGAACCGTTTTTTTCTGCGTATTGGCAAGTTACAGGGCGTGTGACAGGTCTTTTGAGTTTTTGAGTTGTTTTCCAGAGAGAATAGTCACTAGCAGCCGTAGTATCTAAGGTACGCAAGTGGTTCTGTAAGTTATCAGTTTTTACAGTAGGTATTAGTTTGTTTAGTTTGGTAGTTAGGTTGTTTAGGCGTGTTTTGACTCCGGGGAATCTAGTAGTTTGCGGGCTTGTCTTTTTTCGCTTACTAGTTCATGACCGGACCTCGGACAGTGAGGTTCAGTGCATTTCTTCCCAATAGGAGTGTTCAATGGCTGTTGTTATGTCCTCTTCGCTTAAGCATTCATGTTGATTGTGGACTCTATTATGTAGCGGTATTCATTCCAGTTGGTCCGTCGGTTTTGTTAGCCTTGGTGTTTGTTTATTATGTACAAATTTTTGAGAGACCTCTAGCAGCACAACACTATGGTCCGATGATAAGTCTTGAAGGGATGTACGGTCTATAGGCCAGTAAGTTGGTTCGCCGTTCATTATTGTGTCCAGGTGTAGATTATTTATAGCTGCCTGTAGTTGTCGTCATTTCGGGGATGTTAAGCGAGAGCCCCATTGAGTATTTTTGGAATTATATTCTCCACCTGCTATGAATCTTGATCCTAGTGTTTTGAAGAAGTTGACGTAATCTTCTTTTTTGATCGTATGTTTTGGTGGGGGGTACAGTACGGTGACTGTCAAATGTCCTACCCAATCCTCGATAACAACACTTGTGGCTTGTATCTCAGGAGTTTTAGAGGTTTAGAGTAAGTGTTTACCACATTCTCCTCCGCTTCGCTGTTCTCGATGGACCAGGTGTTGTGAGTTCATCGTCTTAGGACCGATAGAAACGTCACAGGTAGATTTCTTTGAATATCGTTTTCATTACAATCCTCTTGGTTCTCGATTTTATCGTAAGTTTGTTCGAAAACAGTCTCGCGCAAAAGACCACATCGAAAGTAGGTGATAATTTAGGTTATTAAAAACTTAAAATAAAAAAGCTTAAAATAAGCCATACTTGTCTTAAACGAAATGTTAAGGTTTTTTCTATTTAAGTTTTAAGATAAATTCCAAAATTTCAGATTAAATTGAAGATAGTACATCTGTTACTGTAGGTAGCATTTTTTTTTGTATTATATCTTTATATAAAAAACCCCATATATATTTTTGATAAGCGATGTTGTCGGGCATTTCTAACGCGCGCCTATATAGCAAGCAATGGCAAGGTATATGACAACCAATGTGCAAGAACCTGCGGTGTTAAAGTAATGTGTAGTTAATATTATATTTTTCTACTTGCTACTTATGCAGTTCTTTCTCACAAATGAATTATTCATGAATGTAATTATATAAATGATAATGAATAATTTCAGATTGATGATTCTTGTGTTTTATTTACATAGATATTTTTGTTCTCAACTATTACTATTGGTTAAATTTTCTGAAACATAACACTGTGTTTTCACTATAAATTTTGCAAATTAAATTTTTTGATTTTTTTATTATTATTTTCCTTATTAAAAAAGAAATGATAATAAAAAATATTGATGTAATAAATACAGAGATAATGCAGGACAAAAAAGTTTAAAATAAATATTAAAACCCTTATCTCTTTTTGGTGCATGTTCCCATTTATTGTACTTTTTAGCAGTTTAAATGTTATCTGTTCCCTGTGTTGACATTAAATTTTACACTTTAATTTTGAGTTTGCAGCAGCTTTTTCCTTGTACATGGAAAATACTGCTGCTCCCTGCTCTCTGCTCTATTCGGATATCTTTTTTAATTTCATTGTTTTAGTATCATGTGTTGCCGAGCGATTGGAGCCAATTAGCTTCCCCAACCTGAAACTAAGACGGGTGCTGAAGGGCCATCAATCCAAAGTACTGTGCTGTGACTGGTCACCTGATAAGCGCCACATTGTTTCATCTTCACAGGTACATTTAATAATATGCTAAAGTTTTTGTTAAATTATAAGTCAACAATTTTTTTTTAATATTAGTCAATAATATATTGATATGAGAGGAGAAGTAGTCATTTATTTGATATGTCTATGTATTTAACCCAACACAACTTTTTTTTTTCATAAATCTTAGAATTTAATCGAATCTATTAATGGTTATTGGTTAGTCACTAATGATATTAAAAGAGAGCACTTGGTACTTAATTGCCATCATAATTATTTAATAAAATTAGGGGCATAGTTTTAGCCGAAACTTTCCAATAAATTAATGAAGTGTGGCGGCACGGTGCGGCGGCGCAACCATTACGCAAAAAAGATAACATCATCCATCTTTATGTCACTGTCTTGTAAAAAAAATGTACTACGCTCTTTTGGCAAGTGGCTTTAAAAGTTGGCGCATTTAGTCTGAATTCTAAAATGGCACTACACTTAGTAGACTACATCTAACATTCGGTAGAAAAAAAAATTAAAATTAAAGTAATATTATTACAAATATTAACAAAATATTAGATTTTTTCTATTTTGCAAAAATGTTAGATTCTCTCTATTTTGCCGATTAATCGAACTGATTTAGCATTGATTCATTTATTGCAAAATATCAACCATTTTTTTTTAGAAATTAATTTATAGACTTGAAATATTTTAAATTTATATATATTTTTGTGAATGTAACGCAGTTGCGAATGTATGGTTAGTAAATATAGTTGGACAAAGTTGAATTGCATTTAATTTAGATTGGTGTTTTACGCATATGTTTTTCATTAAATAGCATTTTTAACGATCAATGCAAAAAAAGAACAAACAAGGTCATTCATCACCTCACTAGAAAAAAATAGTCGCTAATGATCAATACGTGTCCGGATTACATGGTATTAATAGTAATTTTTTTTTCGATTATTTAATTTTGTTATATAAATATTGTTTTGCTATTGGCTATAAAGAAGTTTCAAAGAGTCTTGAAAATTTGTGAGCAAATTACATTTTTACTAAGAAGTTAAACTAATAATAAAATGAATTATATAAGTAATTATGATTTAATTGATTTGAGCTGACGTCGGGATCAAAGACATGGTGCCCGTTTTTATGTATTTATTTATTACACATTGTTTTAAAGTTAACAACATAAAAGGAAAAGCGATGCCTGGCAAAGATAGTCTATAAATTCAGAATCTAATTAATTAAATTATTGTTTGTGCAAATTTAAGTAACTAAATTTCATCTGCACTTTTTATAATAAAATATTAAGAACTTATATAATACAATAAGCAATATTTTTTTACAATTTCTTTTACACAATATGCAATATTATTTTATAGCGGCAATTTTGTGGTATTTTACAGTGTTTACAAAAATGTTACCATTAGTATCATTAGAAGACTAGCAATGTAATAAACATTGTACGATTGCAATATTTCGTCTATAACAATTTAAATGTTTTTGTCATTCAAATAAGTAGATTTATTTCGTTTTCATGTTTAAGTAGGCTCTTTATTGAAGTCTGTGTGAGTACTTTCACTCATGGCTTAGCTTTTTGTTTTTCTGTGCGCTTGTCAAGTTTTTCGACCGCCTCTCATAGTATATCTATACTTCTCTCTTGGAGCCACATCATAGTCGTCTCGATACACATTCTTTGACGCATATTTAAGAATAGATCTATGAACAAACGATTATTATAGTAACCAATTATTGTAGTATTCTTAGTTGGTCATTGCTTTCCATGCCGATGGAGCTTTTTGTTTTAGGCGTCTTTTGTATCTGAAATTAAAGAAAAAATAATCAGATACTACACTCACTGATGTTAGATAGACCAAAAAATAAATAATTTCTTTCATTTATTGATTGCCGTTTTATAGTGGTGCCCCTAATATTTATTTACCTTATGGGTAAGATAAAAGGGCGTATCAATATTAATTTCGTTTTAATTAGAACTTTATTGTAATAACTGCTTTTGAGGTGATGCGTTACTATTTAATAGATAGGATGAAAGCATACCGAGCCTGAAAGACCCGATTCCGATCGCCTGGTAACTAAATTGATTCTTAACTCGGCGGATTGATATGTGGCAGTTGATCTTGCCTACTTTTCTAAGCAATTCGTTGGTAGCCTGCAATCATTGACGTATAATATTATAGGTAGGTCTATGCCTGAAATAATAATTAAGGTTTGCAAGTAAATAGCGAAAACTCTTTCAAATTAGATCAGTAGTTCTGAAAAAAAAGATACGATACGATGAAACATTACATATGGTGCACATAAATAAGTTTTTAAGTGGGTTATATAGAGATAAAATATTAATTTTATCTCACCAAAAAATCGATCGCTTTTTTGGAGTACTAGTTATTGGCTTTTTTTTGCAACATAAACTAAAAGATATTATTTTTAAAACTATAAAATAGATATTCGTTATCGTTATAACTAAAACCGGTTCTTTTTATAGATATACGATTATACTATTACACAGAAGCACCAGAAATGTACTAGGCCCCATCTGGCCGAACTGCATGCGTACTCGTGTGGCCCTCTTCTTGGCCATTAAGGTCGCGAAGGAAGAGTCCTGGAAGGAGTGGCTCGAGAGTCTGGACCAGGATCCGTGGGGGCGCCCGTACAAGGTATTAAGCCAAAGGCTCCGACCGTTGGTTCCCCCGCTGACCAGGTCTCTGGATCCACTCCTGACGACCCAAGTGCCGCCAAATATGGCTGCGCCGGGCCATGAAGGACTGGCCGCGCCGGGCGAGGAAATCCCGCCCGTGTCCGAGGCCGAACAAGGGGCAGCGGTTCTAAAGCTTAGGTTGAAGAACCGCGACCCGGGCCTGGACGTTCGTGGGCGTATCCTCGCCCATATCGTGCCGGTCCTGAAGGAGGAGACGCTGTCTCTGCTGACGGAATGTTTGGTGTCCGGCAGGATCCCGCGATGGTGGAAACTCGTGCTTCTTAGAAAGCAGGTGCGCCCGGCTGGCTCGCCGTCTGCCTACCGCCTCATCGTGCTAGCTCTTCGAGCGAGTGCTCGCTGCGCGCTTCGCAAGGCACATGGGAGTGGTGGCGCCTTCAACACGATCTCCTAGACGACAATAGCAGAGGCGCTGAGGTACCACCGCGTTCCGGGGTATTTCAGGTCCACGGCCCACGTGTTGGGCCGCGTCAGGGCCCTGGGCCTAGAAGTTCAAATCCAGGAACCTCCCCTGTGAACTCGAAGTCGAGGTCCTAGCGGAGGTTTACCGGAGAAGGGCCCTGAAGCGGCTGAGGGGTGAGGAACCCCTCCTGGAAGAGATCATTCGCTGGAGGAGAGAGGGTCGCGACGATCCCTTCCGGCGATGGGAGGAAAGGTTGTCGGACGCCTGGGCGAGCAAAAGGCTCGTCGAGGCCATCCGCCCCGTTCTGCGCCAGTGGGTTGAGGCGAGACATCGGGAGTCGACTTACTTTCTTACGCAGCTTCTCACAGGCCACGGCTGTTTCAGCCGTTACCTGTGGGAGGTTGTGTGGATTGAGTGGGATCCCAGGAACTCGATCATGTCCATTGTGCGTCCGGCGCCGTGGACACGGCCTATGGGACGTCCAACACACCAAGATCGTTGGCGTAGTTGGGCGGGACTTGTCGCTACCGGCCGTCGTCCGATCGATGGCCGGCAGTGAGCAGAGTTGGGCCGCCGTCGCTTCATTTGCACGCGAGGTAATGGCGGCCAAGAGAGATGGTTTGCGGAAGCGTGAGCAGGCAGGCGAAACGCTGGCGCCCCGCAATATTAGACCACGCGTGGCAGGACAGGGGATCTGCCGCGCCCAATGCGTAAGCTGTATTTAATATATTATAGCTGGCAGTTTTAGAGGGTTTAATAAATTAAGCTACACATAAAAAAAATTCACACAATCTAACCCACTTAACAATTAGAAACTATTAGTATGTTAACTCTGAAATTATCTTTATGATATAGGCAGGGTAGAGAGGGGTTGCGCAAGGGTAAGTTGGGCAATCAAAATATCTCGAAAACTGAACATGCAATACGGAAACTTCATATGGCGGAAAGTGTGGTACAGTGCGACAGGAGAACACATTCCGCTATTATTAATTGCCACACGGCGCAGAGTCAGTAAAACGATCCGTTTTTTTCATTTCGGAGGCAAATAAAAAAAAAGTCAACTGAAGTTTTTTTTTCAAAGATTGCAAAATCACTTGACTCAGATATTCAGTTAATATTAGCACTTAGTAAATCTACTAGTTTATTCTTTTTTAACATCTAAAATAAAGTATACATGACTTTTGGGAATGCCGAATGGCCATGTTTGCCCTTTTCTTTTCCTATTCCTATCTTCTCCAAATCCTTAATTCTGACCCCATCCTATCCAATAAACCTATTATATCCGATCCACTAGGTTGGCAACGCAACTCTCCGGACGTTGCGTTTGTCTATGGGCGACGGGCTCGCCATCAGGTGAACCGCCTGCTCGTTTGTCTTTTCATACTTAGTTGCACGCGCAGTCTATTATTTTGATATATACGTAAATATTGCAAAATATAATTATGTTTAGTAAGTTCAACGTTTCAAATATGAATGTCGCGATCTATTTTTCCTTCGATTTATCAACGTCCCATTTAATATTGGCCTTTGCGCTATTATGGCGATTTGCGTTTGTCTAATTTGAAAAGAATGTAGTCGGCCGGGTGCTATGCATTTTTATGCGTACGTTTAAAAATGTTTTGAATTAAAGAATAATAAAAATAGTGCAGTGCATGCAGTAGTATAAGTGAGACGCTTTCAGATTATTGTCACATTTACTTCAGTTAAAAAACTGTCGCGCCTAATTTGAAAAGAATGTAGTCGTCCGGGTGCTATGCATTTTTATACGTACGTTTAAAATTTTTTTAAATTAAAGAATAATACAAATAGCGCAGTGCATGCAGTAGTATAAGTGAGACGCTTTCAGATTATTGTCACATTTGCTTCAGTTAAAAAGCTGTCGCGCCTAATTTGAAAAGAATGTAGTCGTCCGGGTGCTATGCATTTTTATACGTACGTTTAAAAATGTTTTAAATTAAAGAATAATACAAATAGCGCAGTGCATGCAGTAGTATAAGTGAGACGCTTTCAGATTATTGTCACAT
>JAOCPS010842222.1:0-10033 GCA_025505425.1 Graphium colonna
ATCTTTAGAATTAAGAAAAAAAATCAGTTATAAACCAAATTACAGAGGTGTGCGATTTTATTGCTCTCAAGTTTAGTAACCGCCTCAGTGGCTTAATGGTATAGACCTGACAAATCAGAGGTCTTAGGTTCGAATCCCACGGGGGTACAATGTCTTTGTGGTGTCGTTTCTTGGTTGGGTTAGGGAAATGCAGGCTGATCTATACGTCGGATGGGCATGTAAAATGTCGGTCCCAGTTATTAAGAAGACATTTAGCAGTCGTTTTAGTCCTGTCAAAAAACCTGACAACTAATCCATATTTAGAATTCAGTTTATGCCCTTTGGCTGCGGAGGTCGGATGCCAATCGCTTTGCGAAAAAACTGATATTCAATAAATGTTTGGTTGAATTAAAAGCCGACCCCAACTAATCTGGGAATAAGGCTAGGAAGAGAAAGAAGACCAATTTAGTACAAAGGTTTTATGCAATTGGTAAAGTACAACAAATTACATATATTTCGTATAAACATACAATTTCTACGAAAAGTAACACATACTCGTAAACGTAACATTGACTCACTATGATGGTGTATCTTAACAAGTTTATTTTCACAGAAAATTACAAAAACCGACTTCCAATGCCTTAAAAGTGTACTTTCGAAACAAATCTTCTCCGTTATTTTGATTTTAAAAACAAACTACTAATCAAATTTTTGTAAACAAATTTGTAGAACCATTGTGGAAGTGTCTTATCAGGAGAAAAAGATATTTTCAAATTACTTCATAACTTGCGGTGATATTGTGCGAACATTCCTATATTTTATAATTTTTATTTAAAAAACAAACCGATATTTTAGGGACTCTCTACGAATGAAAGAATGCTGTATCATATAAAGAAAGACTTTTTGAAATTGGTCTATTAATAATGGGGGTAGACGCAGAAATTCATAACACAATTTTATTATTTTGACTAAAAAGAAAAAAATAGTGAGCAAATTTTCCTGAAAATGTTATGGGACCACAGTGGAAGAACTAAAATCGGTTCACAAATGGCAAAGCTATGTGCGAACATACATAAAAAAACATATAAACATTCGAATTGAGAACCTTTCTACTTTTTTGAAGTCGGTTGGGATTTTCTACCCTATAAACTGTTCTATCCATAATGTAACTATTTGTTTTCCCAAATATATAAATAAATTCATGTGTTCCGTGTGCGTTTTTATGTAAACCGCCTGCTTACTTACCAGTCTTTGTCTATAAATACTAGGCAAAAAATCTTTGAAGTGCAAATCCCTTTCTAATAAACTAACGAACCGTTAACTTTAATTATTATTAAACATAGATAATAAATTCAATGACTACAATATCTTCTATATTACTAAGATCAATAATATGCGGTTGCGGTTAATGGTATTTCCGGTCGAACGCGGATTTTAAAGGTCCTTTTTTAAATCTTATATTTAAGGACCTTTAAGAGCTGCGCCTCCGTTACCTACAGGTTTGTATTGCTCAAAAATGTATCATCTTTTAAGCGAATAACATATTCACGTGTTTTCAGGGTTCTGTAGTCTACTAGAGAACCCTTACAGTTTCGTCATGTCTGTGCCGTTTCTGCACCGATTGTAGAAGAGATGTACATTGAAGATATAAAAGTTGTTTTTTTTAAATTATGTCCAAGTAATTTCTCAGGGGAAGCGGGCTTCCATACAACGGAAAACAAACTACTCACACCATCGCGTGGGACATCGATCGTAAGGTTTTTTAAAATGCAACAAAAACTGCCTTGAAACTATGCAGATCAAATTCCCCGGTCTCGATATACCTTAATACAAACTTTAAATTATAGCCGCCCCCCCTCCCCTTACTTTGAAATATTAATACAATGATTCTGAAAAAATGTGCTATATACCTCTAAGTAAGTATTTTCGACTAAAATTATAGTAGACTCGGAATCATATATAGTTATTAGGCATGGGCCGTTTCACTGTTTTTTCACTTGCTATCGGTTATTTAACGTTATCGTTGCCTACAATGAGAATGTTATATAACGGATAGCAAGTGAAAAATCACCGAAATGGCCCATGCCTAATAGTTATATTTATAGAATTCGACAAACTTATGTACTTACAGTCGTCCAAACAAAATGTATGTAGTCAACCGCAGAATGAAATTTTTCGGTATTTATTTTGTCACGCTGTCGGACGGACCATCGGATGGCTACGGAACCCTATCATGTGCGTGCTCGACACGCTCTTGGCCGTTTTTTGTACATATCGCTTTTTAAAAACATTTTAATTGACCAAGGCAAGATCGTAAAGATGTGACATCCATCATCTTTACAGTGTTGTTACTTTTAAACACCGTTCTATATTCTCGTCGACTCCGTTCCGCATAAATAATTCAGAGCTTGAACAACTTTTCCATCTAGATCTTTTTTTAAACCACTTATGCTCGAAAAATTATCCTTAGTAATATTGTATGTGTGTACGTGAGTTTGTTTGTAACGATTTGAGTTTTTACTTAAAAACACTAATCATGAAAGGACAATGACCATTTTCATATGGCAAACCGTACCAAGTTGTATCAAGTTCAAAATTTTTTTTTGTAGACTAGATTTGAAATATTAATTACTAGAGAAGATATTTTCGTAAAAAAAAATTGGATAATAGAAAATAGCTTCTATTGCATTCTACATCACTAGGCAGATTACGCAAACGTCATGTACGTAAAGCAAAATTCATACTTTTATACTTTATATTAAATTTGACGCTTAAAATAAAATCCATAAAGCCAAACGTCTAATTATGAAAATAATTACTATATAACTTTGATCTTGATGCCAGATAATTCTTGGAACTTGGTTTGGGCATTAATCTTTGCTTATAGTTGTTACAGGAACAAAATAAATTACGGAATTACTTACATCTGAAGTATGCATCAAAAATTTAAATATGCCAAAATGCAATGGAAAGAAGCGTAATTGGAGTTAAAAGAAGACAAGGTAAGACTACAAACCATAAAGAATAAAACTAAATTTGAAAATATTTATATAGTATACAAATATCTTAAATGGAGATGGACAGGATATATGTATGTTAAGTGAATGAAATGAGAAGTGGTTGAGGCAAGTAACAGAGTAATATCCACGCGATAGTAAAAGAAAAAAAGACAAGACGTTGGGAACATGACATACAAAAGATTGCTGGTCCAGTATGGATACAGCAAAGGATTGATAAAAAGGGAAGACTGTCGAAAAGACAAGCTGAAAAACGGTTTCAATACATTAACTTGAATTGTTAAATTGATTAAGTTAACAAAATAGTTATAATGTATTAGTAAGAGATATATTAGCATGCATTAAGTAAAACAATAAAGGCTTCTTTTATTTTTTATTTCATTTAAAGTATTCCTTCCCTCTTCTTTGTCCAATAAACCTCTTTTGTCGATTTTCCCAGGTTGACGACGCACATGCAACACTCCGGATATTGTATGTATCCATGAGCGACGAGATCACTTAACATCAGGTAAACCGCCAGCTCGTTTGTCATCCTATCCATAAAAAAATATCTTGAAAAATTTACATGGTGAACCAGAAAGAAGCTTCTGCGTGGATTACAGAAAAAGGAATAGACGCGACAGTCTTGTACAAAAAAGGGAAAATTTCATATCCTGAATAAGAAATGAGGTACAAATGCACTTAGCATTAGGCAAATCTTAAAATTATTAAATAAATAAATCTTTATTCAGTGTATTACAATTAATTTCATTGCAGAAGATGGAATCTTCATTTAAGCAAATGTATGTTAGTATTAGATTTATAAAGTCGGCATATATAAAGTATACATGACTTTTAGAGATGCCGGATGGCCATGTCTACTCTTTTCCTTTCCAACTCCTGTTCCTTCCAAATCCTTAATCCCGGCCTTATCCTCTCTAATAAATCTATTGTATCAAATTTCCCAAGTTCACAATTCACTTGCGATTCTCCGGATGTTGCCCGTGTCTATGGGCTCGTTTGTCTCTCTTACCGTAAAAAAGCGAAGATTCCGGTTATATTTAATAAAGTTTAATAAATGTAGTTGATTTGTACTAACAAGGGAAAAAGAAACAATTTAATAAAGATAAAAAAAATAACGTCTGTGCTATATGTATATGTGTGTGAGCGTGTATGTGCGCATGAGTGTGTGCACATATAATATTCCTGTTTATCCACCCCGCTCAGGTAAATCAGTAATTCTTCAACACATTTGTTATTCACTGCGACCGAAGCCGGGACAAAATCTAGTTTTACATATTTTCGAGGTTTCTAATTTACGTTGTGCTTTTTGCTGTATTGTGACTTGTTTGCAGCTTGCGTTTTAGCCACACACATGGCATGTTTGTAACCGAAACTATGTTGATATTATTTAGAAGCGATGCGTTCGCCATTTTATAGGATGGCGTCGGCTGGAAATTCCATATTTTTGTGCTAAATTCCGGTGTTAATACATAACGTTTTTGTTTTTATTCATTGATGCTCTGCTCCTATGTCATAGCGCGTTGTCATCTAAAACATCCTTGATTATCCGGCTGTCCAATACTATTTTTTTTATTTAGACCAATAGTCCTTACGTTCCGTTCAAACAAATAAACTCTACACCTTTATATATTTACTAGTTTCTCCCAGTGGTTAATTTTCTGCCGTTCTTGCAACATTTTTCATTGCTTTTCCGCTTCTATTGGTCATAGTGTGATGTTATTTTTTCACAATAAATGGCTCCCCAACTCAAAAAGAATTTTTCCATTCGTAACAGCAGTTCCTGATATTAGCACGTTAAATCAAACGAACTCTTGAACTTTATATATTTATTTTGTATACTCGCATATTCGAAGTTCTTATAAGGACGCAACATCCGGGGAATCATGAGTGGGTCAACCTGAGAAATTGGATACGCGAGTACGTTGTCAACCTGGGAAATTGGATAGAGATTGGATTAAGGATTAAGAGTGAAAAGGAGTGGAAAAAGACGAGCGTAGACATGGCCATCCGGCATCCCCAAAAGTCGTGCATACTTTATTTGATGCCGACTTTATAAAGAGCGGTGGTACTTCCCAGGGCGAGCACGGCCGTGAACGTGCAACAAAAGCTGCGAAAATATGTTATGATCTACCTAAAATGATTCAAGGCGGATTTTGTGAAAATATTGCTTAATACACGTCTGTAAAAACTGTATTTGATAAATTTAAATGTAAAATTAGGAGTACACTTTTGAGTAAAGCGTATTATAGCATTGCTGAATACTTTGATGACACAACTGTGTGGTCAGCGTACTGTTGTTACTCGCTTAGGTTTAAGAGCAAATCATTGTATATGTGCAAAATTGTAAGACAACATAATTTTAAAAGAGCAACTGCTGAATTTTTCGCCAGCTCTTCTCAGTAGAATCTGCTTTCCGAGCTGGTGGTAGCTTATAATGAACAAATCCACATGTAAAACTTGACCTGTCATTTCGCGTAAGCGCCTATGTGTATAAACATGTTTTGATTTGATTTAAAACATTGACAAGACAATCACATCTTCAACGAAGAAGACTAGAGTTGACCCGAAATTCTACAATTAGACAAGCGTTCAGTCAAAATAACCTCTTGGTTATTTCGTCTATTTCTGAATGTGGAACGGGTAACGAAGTTATTAAATAGGTTAATTGCGCATGAGAAATGGCAACAGTTTATTTTGCGAAAACTAGGAAGTGTTCCGGATTCGGTTGGTTAACTGGAATTTCTCGGAATGAGGATAGAGTTGATGTATTTACGTTTAACTATCAGTAACTATCAAAACAGAGTTTTGAGAACACTTGGCTCATTATTGTTGATTTGGCTCATCCTTTTTGACGATTTACGTGTATGGGAATAATACGGTTGATTAATAAACAGGCAGAACGAATTATTGTATATTACATTTTTTAAGAAATATTATTTTGAAAAAGCAACTGCTGAGTTTCTCGCCCGTTCTCCTCAGCAGAATCCGCCTTAAGTGCTGGCGGTAGCTTCCTCTGGAACACTTAATGACAATGTAAAAATTGAAGTTTCGTAAGAACGCGCAAGCATCTATGTGAATAAAGATATTTTGAATTTGAATCTGATGACCGGTCGACGCTGGTTTCTAAGTCAATGGCTCCAGCTTCCTGGGACTTGGGTTCGATTCCAGAAAGAAAGAAGGAAAAACGACGCACTCATAATTGAGTTGAAACGAGGCTATGATTGATGTTGTTGCATTATCGCACTGATAGATAGCCTTGACTGATCTAGATAAAAATCTTACAAGATAATAACATATGATTATAAAAAACCGACCAAGAGCGTGTCGAACACGCACATGAAAGGGTTCCGTAACCGTTCAATGGTCCGTCCGACCGCTTGACAAAATAAATACTGACAAATTTAATTCCGCGGTTGACTCGATACATTTTGTTAGGACGACTGTAAGTACATTAGTTTGTCGAGTTGTATAAAAATAACTATGTATGATACCGAGTCCGCTATAGTTTTCGTTGAAGGTACTTACTTAGAGATATATAATAAATATTTTTCATAATTATTGTAATAATATTTCAAAAGTTAAGGGAGGTGGGGGCTAATTTTAACATTAAATTAAGATATATCTTTGGCTTTGCTCCAAATGATTTCCAGGCAGTTTTTGTTTCATTTTTAAAGACCTTGACCTTAAAAGATGGCACCCTACGCGATAAGATAAAAGATTAAAGACCAACTTTTGGATCTTCAATTTACATCAGTTCACCAACAGCAACAAACGACAAATGGACAGTAATGACGAAACTATAAGGGTTCTTAGTGGACTACGGAATCCTAAAATGGGCTACATATACCACGAGGCGAATTTTAATGATGTATTTGCATTTTAAATTTAGTGGCAACGTTGTTCGGAGCAAACTAAAGATTTTATGTAATTTTTCAAAAAAATATTCTAATCATTTATATACTAGACCTAACCACACATCACTAGGGCCGACAAATAGTATGTTATTTCATACCGACATTAATACCATACCGGTATTAATAAACTATTTAATTTTACGAGATCCGTATTGATTAGACCGCAATTAAACAGTTATGATGACGACATCTTTTATTTTATTGTCGATAATATATTTTGTAATTACATTGCGTGGATGCTTAATAAACTTTTATGTTCATCGATAGGTTTTTAATGAAATAATAGCTAATATTATAAGCTTAGGTAAATAAAAAATTGTTTTGCGGCGTGCGTTTTAACAACAGCTCTTGTTAACCGATTTCCAAAAGGGGGAGGTTCTTAATTCGACTGTTTGTGTGACCCGATTTCTCCGCAAGTTAAGAATTTCAAAATTCTTATTCGAAAGAATAGAGTTAAAATGTGTTCTCATACAATTTTCATTAAAATCGAACGGTTTCTTTTTTGAATCGAAATATCTGAAAGTTTGCTTCCTGAACGCCGGGTAGGCGACCTTACAAGAGATATACAGGATGACTGTGAGCCAAATCAATATTCGAATACGTTATATATGGGGATTATATGTATAAAAATAATATTAATTATAAATATTGATTTAACACTGAATAAACATAATTGAAAGTTCAACAATTGTTTATGCCATTTATGTTCAACTTAACGAACATGGAATGGAGTGGCGGGATCAAGAGCTGCACTGGGTGTCCAAAATTTATCTATCTATTGAAAAATGTGGTCGAAAGCTACGCTCCTAATTTTATTACATAAATATGATGACAATCGAGTACAGAGTGCTCTTCTTTGATATCATTAATAACTCACCAGTCAACCTATATTTGAAAGATGAAGCATCCTGTATATTATACTTTAGTACTTTATATATGATATTAAATTCTATGTTCCTGGGAATTTTTTTGGAAAGGAAGACAAACGAGCAGGCGGTTCACCTGATGGTAAGTGATCTTGTCGCCCATGGACACAAGCAACATCCGGAAAGTTGCGAGTGCGTTGTCAACCTGTGGGTCGGGAGTAAGGATTTGGCCCATTCAAATCCTATAGGAGTGAGAAAAGGAAAGGGTAGGCATGGCCATCCGGCATCCCTAAGTCGTGCATACTTTATTTTATTCTGACTTTATAAAGGGCGGTGGTACTTCCCCGGACGAGCGTGGCCGTAAAAGTGCAGCAAAAGCTGTGAATGAATATTATACTTTAGTACCTTATATGTATGGTTGAAAGGGTGTTATGCTCTACCACCTTTTAATTATATATATTTAAATTAGTTTATGTGTTATTGTATGTTAGATGTTCAACTCTATAAACTGCGCACAAACCCACGATGATGGCTTGTCTGTCTTCTCGTCTCCAAAAACCCTTCTCCAATCATAGGCATACCTATAGAAATTTATTCGTATAAGTCACGACATATACTGCCGATATTCCACAATAACTTAACAAGACATTAAGGAATGAACGAGGCAAATCAAACAAAATATCGAGATTCGAATCAGAGACCGCACGCAACATCACGAAGGAGCGCGTATTTTATGCCGAAATAATACATCAATTCCTCTAGAAAGACAATGGGATCTGATAAGACCTCTGTCCAATGGGACATACGCAATTTGTAGCTCTCTGCTTATCTCCAAGTTAAATAGGATTATTTGCGAAACCATTTGTATGTTCGCAAGGAATTTTGCATCGCTATCACCTGCTGATATTAATGGTGTGCAGAACTGTCCAATTAATGACATAAACACGAAAGTTATTGTGGATGTACGTATGTAAAGATGGAGGTTTGTTGCTCTTCCACGCGAAACCGCTCAATCGATTTTGATGAATCGTAAATCAAATATCTGACTAATATGTAGGCTTTAATTGATATATAGTTCTTATATTATAAATGTTGAAGTTCGGTAAGTTTTTATGTTTGTTACTCAATCTAGCAAAACCGATTTATGAATGAAATTTGACATACAAATAGTTTATATTATATAGTCTATATCTAGATTATATATAGTACTGGATTAACTTACATAATTTTTAACAAATCCAAAGAAAAAAGTTTTGAAAAAGTAAAAAGCTGATATATGTATTCAACATCCCTATGAACTAAGCTCACACTAGTTGTAGCCTTAAATGTATGGTGGTGGTACCTCTCCAATCAAGTATTTCTCAGGTGGTAGAGCATAACATCCTTTCACAGCTTTTGCTGCACTTCTACGGCTACACTCGTCCGGGGAAGTACCACCGCCCTTTATAAAGTCGGCATAAAATAAAGTTTGCATGACTTTTGGGATGCCGGATGGCCATGTCTACCCTTTTCTTTCCACACTACTATCCCGTCCAAATCCTTAATCCCGACCTATACTATCCAATAAGCCCATTGTATCAGATTTTCCAGGTTGACAACGCACTCGCAACTCTCCGGATGTTGCGTGTGTCCATGGGCGACGGGATTACTTACCACCATGTGAACCGTCTGCTCGTTTGTCTTCCTTTCTATAAAAAAAAGTATACCGAATGTTGCCTACTACAATGGGGACAAAGAAAAAAGGTATTGAAATAGGATCTGTATGTACGATGTTATTACCTACCTCCTGAAAATTGTTTTTGAAACCTCTGTGATATTAGAATAATAATATAATTAGTGCCAAGGCAAATTCAAATTTAAAATGTCTTAATTCACGTGCTTATGTAATGACAAATTCATACATTAACATGTTATAAGTGTTCGTGATGAAGCTACCGCCAGCTCGTATAGCTGATTCGGCTGAGAACAGTAGTTGCTCTTTTGAAAAAATATTTTGTTACAAAATGTAGTATACAATAGTTGTCTGTTTAATAATCAACGGTATTATTCCGATAAGTAAAAATCATCAAAATATTTTTTAATGGTATGTAATATAGTACGCTTTACGTGTTTCTGATTTTGTCCTTAAATTTATGTGGCGGAGGGTCTAATATAGATCGCAGAATTGTATTATATATATAATAATAATAATAATAATAATAATGATTTATTTGCGAAACATAGGTACATTATAAGGTGTTATTAGTTACAGTGG
>JAOCPS010842442.1:0-10033 GCA_025505425.1 Graphium colonna
GGGTTCGAAACGTCGGGTGATAAAATTTAAAAATAAACCGCGATAAAATCCGTAAAGTTGTTTAATTTAAAAAATTAACAATTGTTTTCAAGTGTAACGAATTACACTATAGGGTCGCGGCATTTAGTCTACTACATATCAACCTGCTGAAGTGCGCAAGTGCATTCAAATACACAGAATGTACTCTCTATTCTTTAACACCCGACGCAAAAATAGGGTTTATAAGTTTAATCGCTATGTGTGTGTGTGTGTTTGTCCATGGCATGGTGGCTCCTGATTTCGATGCCGTTTTTTATTAGGTTCTTCGATTTTGTGTAGTGTATTTTGATTCTTTGTATAAAAATGATAAAAATTTGATTTGATAAAAAGGGGTTTTAACAAAAAGAATATTACTGTAGCTTAAATATACAAGTCAGATGTATTTTGTATTGGATTTTATTTCAGATCTAATAATGGTCGACATTTTGTTCATACATCATTTTGTAAACATCTTAGCCAATAAGAAGATATTTGCATTAATTGTGTCGGAATTGTTTTTGTTTTGGCAAAAATTATGTGCCACATACTCGCTTACAATATTAAGAAATACAAATACAGGCCGTTGGGCACTTTGGGGCTGTTTAGAACCTTTTACAATAATAGCACAACAATCTTATAAGCAGTGTGTTTGATATTATGTGGCTTTAAGACAAATAGGATACTAAACTAGTCAGATTAGAGAATAATACAGATGGAGCGTTGTCAAACAAAATTGCCAAAATGGTAGATACCTGCATATAGAGATGTGTGTTTTGATAACTTGTAAAAACGCATACTCCAACGTGTGTATAAATATTACCAGAGAAGGAAATAATACATTTTGTTTTTTGCAAAAATTAGTCACAATAGTGAGTATTATTTAAGTAAATAACTTGACAAATAAGTGACGTATTATCTTCTTAAAGCTCTGTCTTGTACTAATTGATGGTTCTATTTATCAATTAAGTCCATTGACCGAACTGATGTCAATGTTTTGTCATCGCGTTCTACAGATAGAACGTTCTCTAAACTGAGCTAAACTATTCCCTAAATTCAGTAAAAAGACGTATAAACGGAAATATACCCTATCATTATTTCACATACAATTATTCCAATTGTTTCGGCGATAGCTTTCAATTATTAAAGTACATAGTATTTTAGACTTTAAAAGTAACTCTAAACAATGTTCACAGGTTAAATTAAATAACAACGCTGTACTTTCCAAGATAATTATTATACTTTACTAACCTGTCATTAATTATAACATTATACTGCGCTATTTATTTCATTAAAAATCATTTGAACGTAATTTACCTGACGAATTTCCCTGCACGCTGCCATCGGACGAAAAGACTTTCGTGACAGCATTAGGGTTGTACGTCCACGACGTGTTACAGACTTCCACTTTGAGATCGTTGTCGTGATAAATCTGTTGCACACGCCCTATTTTGCCAAGCGTCTGGAACAAAACAAATTGAAACACGTATCTTGTAAATTGCACATTATCAGAAATTCATTGTATGAAGCAATACTGAAAAATAAAAACATATATACATAACGTATTTTAACTGAAAAGGACCTGTTTTGTAAGTACAAGTACAAACACTGGGGATGTTGACAATTTTTTAAATAGATTTTACAAGGGAGTTATTATAAACAGAATATAAATATTTCTATAAAATACAAAGGTTTTGACATTTAATTTTGTGATTTAGTTGATCGATTTTAATTTAGCGTACAAATAACTAATAATGTCATGGCGTATCAAAATGGCGTCTGAAAAAAAACACGTAATAACCAATGAAATGCTTCGAAGGATGCACAAAATATCGAAGCAATTTCAGGACTGTGAATAAATTGTCTTATTATAAATTTGAAAATCCACAAAACGGCACAATTAGTGAAACATTTAAAAGGCAGGGTATAGAAACAATAACGTGTCAATTAAAACAAATAATAATGCGACATGAAGTATTTTTTTGTTATTGTGGGAGCAAAACCAATGACTAATGATGATTACTAAAATTCCTATATTAAATAATTGAAAAACTAAACGTGTTCAGAATAAAATAAACCGAATTTTAACTAAATTCCTCCTCCTGCTGAGCTTGAACCACTAAGAAATCAGTAATAGCGGGAAACAGAAACAAATCAATGAAAAAATTACAGACGCCTTATATTCCATTTTCAAAATTAAAGTTCTGAATAAAGAAAAGTAAAATAACTGGCCAGTCTTTTATTAAAAATATTTTTTGGTTGCATCTAATTGTGCCCGTGTGTGTAGTATGATACCGAAATTACAAATTAAATTGAAAATATTTTAGATCCATAAAATTAGTTAAAATATTTATTTGTTATGAAAACTTCACGGTTGCTTTAAGTTACCAAGACTTATATAGTAAAAGTTTAATATATTGTAAAATCATTGTTTCTGATTTGGAATTTAACTATTAATTTTAATGACATAAAAATATAATAAGTTATAAAATATAAATAATATATAAAAGGTTTTCACTATTTGAATTATAGTTATATAAAGATGTACTTGTTACAAATTTATTGTATACATCGCAATCAATAAAAATTAATAAAAAAATTCCTAAAATTTTTATTAATTAAAAGTTTAGACCACCTAGAGGACCTAGACTGTACAAATTAACCAAACCTTATAATAACAAACCTTATAATGTACAAGGGTTATTACATAATAATAATATTATTATGTAATAATCCAGATGGAGCGTTGTCGAACAAAACTGTCAAAATGGTTGATGCATACATTTAGACATGTGTGTTGTGACAACTTTTAAAAACGCTTATTCCAATGTGTGCGTAAAAATTGCCAGTGGGGTAAAAATCCCTGTTTTATAAAAAAAATTGTCCTGAATAATATCATTGTGGAAAATAAGAAAATAAAAATAAATTTTAAATTAATAAATTTATCTAAAAAAAAAACTCGACAGTAAATAATACATTGTCTAGATGTTCTGTGAATTTATAACGCCAAATTTACAAAATCATCACAAAAAATATAGTCGTGGAAAACATTCATAAACACAAACCAATAAAATAATTTTTCCCTTGTTATATTAAAAAAAACATGCTCTACAAACAGTTAATATTAAATTATAAAAATAAACCGACGTAGAAAACTTTTAACGAACTAGTTAGCGCAATTATTTAGGTTGACAAATAGTTAAAGAGACATTTGGTCATGAAAATAATTATATCTTATTTTAATATAAATACAACGGAACGCTATAAACATGTGAGAATTTCTTTATCAGGAAATTAATAACAAATTTTAAATTGACAAAAAAGGACAAAATGTTATATTAAATATATTTTTTTTAAATTTTAAAAGTTTAGTTTTATAATTTTATACAAGTTTATTTTTATAATTTTATAAAAGTTTAGTTTTATAATTTTTAAAAGTTTAATTAAACAGCTGAAGGGAGTGAAACAGAAGCAATTCAAATATTTTACTAACACCACACACTATACAAATTAATAGGTACACGTTTTTGTCTGTCTATGAATAAAAAGTAAAAACAGAAGATAACATAAATCCAACACGTGTCAGATTTCATTCATATTTTTTGGAATAAATATAATTAACAATTTTGGAATAAATATGACAATAATTTACAATTCAACTTCTTAGATTCCATCTGAGCCAAAAAAAATGAGTCGTAGTAACCCAATATTTTAGCAGCATTTACTTTACACTAATTTTTTTGTTGATAAATTGTATTATAAGTATATATAAATACTATTTTGTTAATTTCCGATCTCATATTACATTTGCATCTTTTTATGGGATTTTTTCCCCTTTTAATCTAGCAACCCTAAGCGTTTTGCGTCATATGTTTATGTTAGATACATATTAAAATAAGAAAATAATATAAAATAGTATAATTCATAATATTTACCCGTGAAACGATATTCCGTCAACTTCTTTAAGTATTTCGGAACAGTTTTGGCAAGAATTAAAAAAAGAAGTCGGCATTATTTAAAAAAAAAGTAACAACTAAGTCACGCATTGTCCGCTTAAAGCTTTGTTTTGTACTGATTGGAGATTTTATTTACCGACTAAAAGTCTATTCATGGCACTGGCATCAACATTCTGTCATGACGCTCTATCTGGATTATTCTCTAATCTGAAGTCACAACGAAATGTGTTGCCCGATTCACATTCACGATTGCATGATAAAGGGTGTTTTTTTTAATTATTTGTTTGATTGGAAACTATTAATGTATGAACCGATTTCAGGATTATGAGTAAATATTTGAAAAAATAAATATAAAACGTTTTTAGGATTCCGTAGTCCACTAGGAACTTATAGTTTCGTCATGTCTGTACGTCCGAGCTCGTACTCCACCGTTTCTGCACCGATTGTCATGAAAATTGGTGGAGAGATATTGAAGTTCCAAAGATTGGTTTTAGAATTATATAAAAATATTGTTTTAACCCTTCTCCCACACAGCGAAAAATTTGTTTTTGACTTACCCCATTGTGTGGGGTATCATTGCAAAGGTCTCTTATAATGCAACAAGAACTTTCTAGCAACCATGTGGATCAAACCCCCCAGACCTAAGATATCTTAATATACAAGTTAAAATTAAAGCGCATCGAATTGCTACGGATCTCTTTTATGTGCGTGCCCGACACGCTCTTGGTCGGTTTTATTTAATAAAGGAAACATCTCCATTCAAATGATTGCCCTTATAAGACTTTATATTGCAAGCGTAATCACAATTAACGGTAAAGCTCCTGCTGGTAAAAATAATTCACAACCGCCATACCAACATTTTTTTAATTATTTACGGATAAATCATACATTATAAAATATATTTTTAATCAGCTCCAACAAGGGAAGGGATTCTGTTGACAAAATTAAAATATAAGTTATTAAAATCTTAATTAACATTTACGTTATTAAAATCAAAAATAAGAAGAAGATAATCAGTGTTTTGTTTAAGGCTATTGTAGGAATATCGTTTTATTTTTTAATTCTCAGGCTCGTGACCGAATTCTATGGAATATCCGATCAGACATCTTTATTCAAACTTGACATTATAAATGATTCATTCTACTAGACTATTTCGACAACTGTGTCGCAAGTTCTATCAATATTGGAAGACTCTCTCATTTTTTTTATTTATATTATTAGCCCTAATTCTGATTTATTTGTAAACCCATTCTGAATTTTTTTTATTTGAAAAGTATACTTACATATAGGTCTAATAAACATTTCCAAAAAAAATTCCTTTGATTGGTTTTTAAATCAAAAATACTGTAGAATTGTATGAAAATGTTTTAACGTTTTTATTAGAAGAATTATCCACTCGGGTGGACCTGTAAGAGATCAGTTCCGGTTTTCAGCATACCTTTGGCAGTCAAAATAGGATTCATCTTCCAGTAATTAGGGAGTAAAAATAGGAAGACACATCAAAAGTGTCTATGTTCTGTACTCACCGGCGCCATAGCCTCGGCCCATTCACCATGGCCCCGTTGTAATGCCTTCACGCGCTCCTGGTCGGCGCACACCTCCACCAAATCGCCCACCGCGAATCCGACAGAATTGACACCCGCGCCTGACGTGCTCGCTGATGTGGACGCGCTCAGGTTGCCGCTGCACACCTGTAGGAAGACAAATAAATATTTTGCTTACAATCGGTTTAAAATAAATAGATTGCTTCAAATCAGTTCTAAGAATTTCATCGCAGACCATCTCATCGTTCGATGAGAAAGCTGTTACCCGCGACTTTCATTCCCTACTGACTCATGGAAGTTTCCTCTTTTAGACGATTCTAGTCAAAAGGGTCTATCAACATATCTAATTTTATATGTTGTCATTTTGTTTTTTTTTTAATTATACTAATATACGAAGACCGCCTTGGAAAGTGCGTAGATGAGCTAGGGATATATCAAGATTTAGTAAGGAAAACGAGCGGGAAGGAGAAAGCTAAGATAGCTAACCAGGGTACTCTATTTTCCGGAGCAGCTTTTTAGCAGCAGTTTAATTATGCAGAAGGAGGCAAAACAGCTAGCGACTAACCTAATGGTAAGTGATTACCACCGCCCGTGGACTTCTGCAACACCAGACGTAGGGCACCCTATTTTCTTGAATATCCCTGATTCGTATGAGTTCGGAAATACTGCTGGCGACAATTCATTCCACACTGAAGTCATGAGCGGTAGAAAATGACGACAGAATCGCACAATTGTAGATTGCCAACTATCGAGATGACGTCGATGGTATTGGATGGTTTGTCGTGTAGTATAATGAGCAAACTTAGCAGCACGCATTAATACAAACAAATCCTCGGAACACTCGTTTCGCTAAATACAGTAGAGAACGCGACGTCCCTTCGCAGAGCCAAGTTGTCAACAATTCGAGAGGCACGACGTTAATTACAGTCAAATGGAAGGAACTGGTAGTGAGGCACTCCAGCCCAGAGATGCGAACATTATTCCATTAGTGGATGAAATTGCACTTTATATAACCGCATAAGATGGAATGGCTGAAAATACTGCCTCGCTCTGCTGAGGACGCCAAGCTTTTTCGAAGCTAACTTGACTTAATGTAGCTAAAATATTAATGTATTAAAGATACTGTGCCACCACTTGTATATTAAATTGTTTTATACATTGATATTTGAAAAAATAATGTTTTGTATACAACCGTCATTTTCTAAAGTAAATATGAAGTATAAAAATATCATTCGAATAAAAAAAAAACTAATTCTATTTAAATTACCTTGGTTAATACTGCAGGATTAAAGGTCCACCTGTTGCCGCTCGGATAGGACACTACAATGTCATGGTCTTCGTCTATGCCACTGACGGTGCCAGTGCTGCTGAGGCATTCAAACATACCGTCCGTCCAACCACCATGGCCGTGCTGAAGAGATTGCACTATCTCTAGGTCGAGGTCGACGTTAACCTGAAATTTAGTATAAAACATGTTTGCAATTTTATTTTAGTCTCTCTTACTTGTATATAATAAATATTCAGAAAAGCTTAAAATCTTGTGTGATGAGGTTATGATGAAAAGGTATCCCCAGAATATACAAATAGAATAAACCTTTCCCAGTAGAAAGTGGAACCTTCAATTATCTTAGACTAGTATAGTTCAACCTCTATAGCAAATAACTTCACAGTGTACTATAGTACAAGCGCACACGTGTTTCGGGTCAGTTCTTACCATCCTCAGCCGTCATATAACACGAGAGATAGCCATTGCGATAGCGATCTGCAAACTGGATTTGGAAGGCTTTTATCCGATTTCTATTTTTGTTAAATTACGCATGTCTACATGCACAATTGTATAAGCGTAGTCTTCAGATCGTGGAAAGGAAGGATTGATACGGGTTTAATAATATGAAGAATCTCGAATGGAAGTAGAAAATAAATATGCTTTGTTATGCTTTAGTTTTGTGAGTTGTTTTATTAGAATCTACCCTATTCATCAACTGGCATTGTCTCATTATTTTCTATAGACACGGCGATCTTAAACGACATATTTATGTTTATGTTTATAAGCATTAGACAAAAGATTGATAAGTTGTCACTGGAAACTGCTAACAATAAACATACAAATTTAAAGAATTGTTTTATTTTACCTTTGTATGTTCTGGCAAATATTATTTAATAAATTCCAAATAATTACAGTATTTAAAATATACTGCTGTCAACGTAATAGCTTAAAAAAATTAGCGCACCAGCTACGTAATATAAAATTTACTAGTGCCTAGAGAAGTCTATGGCTTATTCAGTCGAAAAAACAAACCACAGCAGATAATTTCATCTTAATTTTTTTTGTGTAAATGATGAAAGCAAAAACCAAAGGCTGATTTAAGTACATCAATAAACAAAAAGTGGAATCCCACGCAAAGGTAAAGGGTGAGTTTACTAGAAAAATCAATTGGTTTACGCTTGGGCCGATTTTGACAGGGCACACACATTCACTGGCTGTTATTTTCGATGCTGATTCTGATGGTATATGGTATAGTGACTGCCGAAGTCACTATACTTTTATTTGAAAAAAAAAACTTCTCTTTTCCTCTTGCCAGGTCGAACAATTTTGCGGCATTCTTTACTCCGATCCACTCTCAATTATTCCGAAGCCCGGATTTTCCTCGACGGCCTACTTTACGTTTTCCCTCAATTTTGCCCGTCATTATTAATTGGAGTAATTTGTATCTTTCGTATCTAAATATATGAATGTAAGAATTTTTTCTGGTCTTAATTATATGCATTATTTACATTTGCGACTTTGACCTACTCTCCGTAAGACGTCATCGTTAGACTTTTTGAGTCTAGCTAATATAAGCATTCGTCTATATGTCCACATTTCGAATTCTTCTATGCGTTAAGGTCTTTCTCAATGATCCAAGCTTGGCAAGTGTATGGCTACAGGCCAGATATAACACTGCAGGAAGCTACAAAAAGGAATGTTGATTTTACGGATGGAAAGTATTGGTCTCATTTTCTTGAAGGCACTACGGGAGATATCAATACGTATCTTTTTTTAACATAACGTTTTCCCAACATATAGTTAACTAAATCCCTAAATATCTGTACTTGCGGACTATTGCGTTAGGACTCACTCTAGTATCTTTTGATAGCACCATCACTTATGTCTTTTCTGTGTTCATCGTGAGTTCCGCCTCTAAACTACACTCGTTCAGGCTGTCAACAATTTACTGAAGATCAGATTCTGTTGATTCTATATGAACCGTATCATCAGCATAACGGAGATTGTTAATAACCCGTCTATCGAGTAAGATACCACAGTTAAGATCTGTTAACGCTTCGGATATTATACTTTCAGAATATAGATTGAATGAATAGATTGGGTGATAAAATACAGCCTTGTCCGATTCCACTTTTTATTGGTATGTCATTGGATTCTGCGTGTTCGAAACAAACTGATGCTCGCTGATTCCAATACAGACTCTGAATAATTCTAAAGTCTTTACAGTCCAGACTAATGTCATTCAGAATTGACTTCAAGCGATCGTGAAGTACTCTCTGCTCTGAATAATTCAGAAATAAACGACTTTGTGCAAATCTTTACATATCCTGTACTAAAACCTGTATAGCGAACAGGACATCTCGCTTATTTCTAAGCATTAGGCTTCTTAGGAAGCGTGACAAAAACTGATTTAAGCCGGTCCTCAGGAAAATAAAAGGAGTTGTAAACGGTGTTCATCAACAGTGAATGGTACTAAGAAATAACAAGTTTATTTAATTTTTACAAAGCTCATATTTACCTGATCTCCAACTTGTAACCCGTGTGGGCCTGTGCGTCCAGGGCCTAATTCTCCCAGTAGAGGTAAATGTTCCTTATAAACATTTTGACCTTTCACATCATTGACAACCTGAAATTTATTTTATATTAAATAATATTTTATATAAAATAAACGAAATTACGATATTCAATACTATAACTAGATATTTATTTAAAAATTTCATGAAACGTTGTTTGTGGCCATACTTCTCCGAAATGGCTTGTCTAATTTAATTTGTATATGAAGTTATTTTATTTTTATGGCCGAGCAACGTTTTTTGGGTCAACTAGCATAATATAAAAGTTATAACAGATCAAACCTTCAGATCTGCCATTCCCTCGAAACCGACCCTGTACAAGTTCTTTGCGCCGGTGTCCCACACCACATATGCCGCTGAACGAGGGCTTGCTGCTGACCAATCTTGGATCTCGTTCACTTTACCACGCCTACCATTTCCACCATCCTGATCTTCCCATTGCCAATCAACCTAAAAGATAAAGTACAAAAAAATTGCAATACTAACAAAAATCTTACTTACACATATGTTAGTAAAGAAGAAAAAAAAATGTTCACCATAATAACTTTAATTTTCAATTAATAATTATTGAAACAAATTTATAGAGCATAACATCCTTTCCCAGCTTTTGCTGCACTTTTAAGGCCACGCTCGTCCGGGGAAGTACCACCGCCCTTTGTAAAGTCGGCATAAAATAAA
>JAOCPS010842553.1:0-10033 GCA_025505425.1 Graphium colonna
CTGCCAATCCGCACTTGGGCCGCGTGGTGGACTATGCCCAATACCCTCTGTCTAGGGAGGCCTTTGCCCAGCAGTGGGACAACATAAAAATAGGCTTACTTTACTTTTTTTTTAATGAATCGTTTACCCAATTTAAAAAAAAACGTTTAATTTGTAAATCATCTCAAAGAATATATATTCGTATAAAAATGTTGCTAGATAACAAACAGTAATGTAAAGTCATTTTAAGGTCGGTTAAAAAGCACCGAACTGGAAAAATATGTCGTTTTATTATAATCACATTATTTTTAGCGTTGAAATTTTGGGGACACAATGTATTATATTTGCACAAGTGCATTTCATTTATAGCAGCATCTCTGTATAACATGCAAATATGTTTGCCGCAAAATTTCTCGCATTTCGAATAAAGCCGGTGACTAAGTAGTTTTGTACGTCAGCTGAATCACATCCATCTAAATTTAAAATATTTCAAAAAATTTTCAGCGGAAGCTTTTCATATTCATATCTTTTCTTTTTCTTATTTTTAGATAAAATCCAGGACTTTTTTTAAAAAATATATTTATCCATTATAGTAATGGTTTAATTTTTCATATTTGTCTTATACAAGAAAATTATATAAATCCAAGCTTACTTACAGACACGTTGATAAAGTTAAAAGAAGGTTTGAAAGACCACTACGTTCTTTAAGCAGTTGTCGCCAGGACTAAAATTCGGATTTTTAAATAGCTTTCTGCAAATGCTCAGTAGCCATCTGTTATGCTCTGTAAAGCCTAGCTGTCTCCTCGACTGAAAACTTCCTGCTTTTATAGCCTCGTACATACGGGCCCTTGCTCCGTAAACAAATTGCGCGAAGACGGGAACTTAACACCGACCACGAGCACACTGTCTTAGGTTTTTAGTATAACCAGCCGGGAGCATTGATATATCGCATCGTTTTATTGTACCCCGAAACATTTTGCGCTTCTTTGTCGAGATCAAGTGAGACGTTTTCGCCAACAATTCTTTGGCAATGCCGGGATGTTAGCGGAAACTTTCAGTAAGTCTTAATTTAATCACTTAAAAGACCAGTGGCGTGGTTAACTATCAATATACCTCGGAGGTGGGATGCAATATCAAAAATGATGTGCCGGTCAGTTTACGTACCCTCAGTAACCCGCCAGTTCGATTCTTAGCGCGACGTAGAGGATGTCACCCATATCACATCCAAAACCGACTACCCCTGCCGCTGCACGCAGGTGCTTACCGACCATCAAGGGTTTATATAGATATTTCAAAATTCTGTTCAATTGTCCATTCATTGATCAATTCTTCCCTAGTACTGTCTCTGGAGTTTCCCTATGATAGTATGTGCGTTAAAATCTCCCAAGGCAATATATGGACGTCCTGCGAATTCAATATGCCACTTCATCTAGATACAATTCGTAGTTAACAAGGTAAGAGAAACGAAGCTGCCGACAAAGACTAAAATGTCAAATTGCACTGGAATAAATCCTTGGCCTCTTTTTAGTAATCTGCACATAAGGATATTCTTATCACACCTATATACTGTAGCTGTGGTAAGGATATTCTTACGGTACTAAGGGCAACTCTGAATTCTGCAACAATCTGCATAAGTAAATTTTGCGTATTACGGCAGTGATTTTTTTATTGGAAGGAAGACAAACGACCAGATAGTTCACGTGATATTAAGTTATCCAGTCGCACATGCACACGCACAACAGCCGAAGAGTCGCGAGTGCGTTGTCCACCTCAAATTTGAATAGAATTAATAATATTAAGTTTATTGGATATAATGGGTTGGGAATTAGGAATTTGAAGGAGAAAGCATTGGGAAAAGAAAAGGGTATGAACAGTCAACCGGCAACCCCCTAAATTAATGCATACTTTATTTTACGCTGACTTTGTAAAAGCGATGGTACTTCACCGGCAGAGCGCGGCTATATGAAAATAAAGTTGTATACGAAAAGAGCTTACACTATCAAATTTATTAAAATCATTGCAGGATAAAGAAATTTACATAAGAAGTCTATATTGATATAATCACAATACATTTCTACTCATCAGGTTTAAATATAAAGAAGTTAGTCAATCCAAAGTTTTGACACCATTGTGTGTCCAAAGTTCCGGCAGGTAACAAGTCAACTGCTATGGGTGTTTGTTGGCCGTTACAATTATAAATACTTTCTTCAAAGCAAAGTCCCATTAGGAGATTCGAAAATGAATAGCAATAATTTAAACATCAAAATGCAAATATGATTTTCATCTGACAATATTTATATATTTGTAATACCTAAATCAGAATGCGTGAATATCGTAAACAAGAGTGGTAAATACAGTATATTTCTGATGGTACATAAACCACAGTCATTTCACTTCTATGGTTGAAATTTGAGCTTTATATTTTTGCACAGTGCTGTTTGCATAAAGAATCAAAAAGGCAGAAAACATTTTATTCCGGTATGTAATCATATTGCGCATTTTGAAACAAAATAAATCACATTATGAGTCTAAAACTTTACTGATAAAAGTTCGATCACAACTTCACATTTTTTTTTTAAATTTAAAGATTATTAACCAATGAAATAATTTAAAGATTGTTTGATTGATTTCCCTAGTTAATTAATAACTTACCTAACCCAAACTATAAAAATATGTTATGCACTATCGCCTCAAACAAATTACACTATTAAATTTATTAATATATATCTCCCAACTTGTATATTTAAAAATTTTTCCATCCAAATATTCTCTGAAAGAAGTTACTCGAAATATATTAAAGCCACCTTATATATGAACTAATTTTTAACTACGAAGAAACATATGAATTTCTTTTCCTAGAACTTAGGATTAAGCATTAACTTATTCATTCATTCATAACAACGTGAAAAACAATGTTAACTTAATATAAGTCATAAAGAACAAGATATGGATAGATACTGATTACTCTTATGACCGGATTTAAGAATAATTTATTAAAACCCTAATTCCACTTAAACCCTTAAATACAATTTTAACGATTTTCTTAATAATAATAATAGACTCAAGTTTCAGTGGAATTCCCTTCCTTTATCTAAAGTTCACTAAGTTATATTGTTTTTAGGATTAGAAAAAGACTCCTAACATATAAAGTCTCATCTTGGTTTTCTTGTGTTAGTTATTTTAACAACATATTATCTTAAGATATATTACTATGGGGCAGTGCAGCATCAAAAATAAAACAAACTTTAATATTGCAAGAAATATTGTTTAACATTGGTGCAAAGGAATAATACACTTACGGTTGCATATCAATCCAATCAGTGAATAATGTTCTTTATGTAAGACAAAGCATTAATTATTTTGTTAGAAATAGTTACAGGCAAAGATTTAATACAAGAAATTACAACAAAGTCACAACACCTAGCTTTCTCCTACGAAATATCAACAGATGTATTTTAGGGCAAGCTGTGCCCTTTAACAAGTTAACACACTATTATTTAAGTTAAATTTTGATCAATTTAAATTTAAAATTGAAAATAGATATGACTGCAATTCATACAAGTGTGTCACAAATATTTTAGGAATTCTAAAAGACTGATTAAACTAAAGTAAAAATGCTAAAAATCTGAATGTTTTTTACGTTTATGTAAATATAAATCTAAATATAATAGAATGTCACCTATTTTTAAAAAAAAAACCCTTGGTAAGAACGTTAAAATTTATGACAATATTTCACATATATCAATGATCTTTTGAGACAGGACATTAAACAAGGGTTTGCTTGAACTTATATACGACGATAGCAGTCGAATGTTACGAATTTTCATATATTTGCTTGCTCCAAATATATTTCATAGATTTATTGTAACCAAGAAATAGAAATATTTTAAAAAAATTACTATGGATTAAAGAACCAAGGGGATGAAAAACTTTCCCCGCAGGCCCATATGTGTTATCAATAGAATATTTACAAATTTTCAGAAGGTGGTAAAGCATAACATCTTGTCACAGCTTTAGCTGCACTTCTACCTTTTAATTTAGGGTACTTAGAGCTTAACTTCGTTAATCAATAGTCAAAAAAAACGGTACGGAGTGGCTCACTCGGATAGTAGCGCTCGCTCCGTCAACAACTCAGGATGGTGACGCCTGAGTCATAATAATTACTATTTTTATTGAAAAAATGTTGTTACATAAATTATTTATCATTAAAATAAGTATTATTGTTTAAACTACAAATTAGTTTGAAAGTAATCTTTAAGTTTTTTATAATATGACGAAAGAAGTACCGAGGATTGACATTTACCTTGTGGATCATCGTCCTCCTTCACCGGTATTGCAACAGATTTCGAGTTCATCCGAAATCTACATATCTAAATAAATCGAAAACTCGATCAAGGCTCTATTACGGGACGCAGAGTTACAAGAAAATTAATAATTTTTTTGTTGTGAAAATGCTCCTGTTTACTCAGTCTCTAAAGCCACTACTGATCCCTTCTTTTGATTTCGTTTCTTTTCCATGTTTAAGCTATACCGAGCGTGACGGATCAGGCTCATTTACAGCCTACAAAAAATCTATATGTGGTGCGCCAAAAGATATTTTCACTTAAAAGGCTTTAAGAAGAAGCGTATGAATTTATCCCGACCCTATAGATTTTATATTTTACCTGAAGAGTTATGGACACCGTTAAATCTGTATCGTCTTATGTGAGATGTCCTCTAGTACACAATCTGGTGGTATAAGGAGATTTTTCTTACTCGATAGCGGAGAAAATAAAAGGACAATGCCCAGTTTTATATGGAACACCGTACCAAGTTGCATCAAGTTCAATAATTTTTGGTGGAGACTAGACATATTATATTAAGTCCTAGAGAAGTTGTTTTTGTAAAGAACACCTGGGTTTCAGAAATATTTAATAGAATCAAAAAAATTGATTCATCACAAACATTTTTTATTGCATTCTACATCTCTATGAAAGCTTGTGTAAACGTCATGTAGGTAAAGCAAACTTCATACTTTTATACCTTAAATTAAACATCTATTTTAAAAATCAAATCCTTAAAGCGTAATGTCGTAAAAAAATTATGAAAATGATTACTATATAATTTTGATCATGAAGATCAAAAAGCATGACACTTTTTGGTGCCACTTTTGGGCATTGTCCTTTAAAGTTGCTTACAATTTATAGAACAGAACTTATCTCCTTATGTTCAAATTTGTCATTCTCATAAAAAAACCCGTTTAATGAAATTTTTCATATAAAATATTATTAAAAATATTTAGGTATAGAAATTTCCGATTATTTGGGATTTATTGTGTTAGTATTCAGTGGTTTTAACATATAACACGCTTTAAGCGATACGCCAAAAACTAAACATGACAGCTTTTTTTAGACGTCAGAAAGAACTCGTAGTGACTAAAAATTTGTTTTAATTTGGAATAAACTTCTTAAATTGTTTGATTTGGTGCTTTTCAGAAACTAAATTCCATCGTATGTTTCTAATTTACTTATAATATCGTTTATCTTTAGCTAGATTTAGTTAGGGCGATAAAAAATAGTCAGTGCATATTTAAGAACTCAAGTACACTACGTAAGAGGTCTTACTAAATTTAAAAACTTAGGCACAGAGACACATAGTTCAGTATTTATTTTATTTTAGTCAACTCAATGTTGAGTGTTAACTTAATTAAAAGAAATTGTATGCTACAAAAATTCCAAATCTGGTACAAAGGTAAAATCTCATGGTTTTATTGAAGGCGGTTTCAAAACGAAAATCAAACGGGATGATTTATCAAATGGCTTTATTACAATTAAGACTTTAATATCAAGTACGTAGAAACGTTTCTCTTAAGCAGTTAAATTATTTAAATTTAAATGCTTAGTTACCGTTGAGTTTTTGCAAATAAATGAACTTTAACATTTTATATCAAATGGACCTTTAATTGATATAAAATGTTAGTTTATTTTTTAAAAGTCTCCAATGTATGTATATATTATTTTATAACTCATCTACAGGTTTAAACTATTTTGAAAAAATATTCGACAGTGTTTTTTGATACAAGATAAACTATGATTTTATATTGCCTTCTGTCAATATTTTACTTACGGAACCCTCCTTTACTTGCATATAGGTACTTTTTTTCTTCATTGGTTCCTCTAACTGAAACTTACAATTCTCCACTGGCCTAAACATAAGGATACAAGGAATCCATAAAGATTTGAGTGTGCGGCATTAAAAATTGGACATGAAAATATTTCAATAATCAAAACAGTCATAAATCTTAGTTAACTCCAACAACTTCCGATATATAATAATAATAACATGACATGGTGCATTCAAAATACATCTGTCTAATCTAGTTGTTACAGATAGCCCTTGGTGCAGAGTCTGCATGTAGAGTCCAGATATGGCCACGCACGTAGTGCTGTACTACAAGGAAGTAGCCCAATCATCTGAATCTATTTAAAAATACCATATTTTCCAAAAAAAAATACTGCAGAACAAGAATTGCTTCTAAGAAATACGTCTTCCGAAGTAATTGACAGTTATGATCTTGCACAATTCATGTGCGACAAGACCCAGACATATGAATATCAAATTTATGGTATCCTGATTATTGATATATTATATAAATACATATAAATATGTCAATACATCCTTTGATTTTGTTTTATAACTATATTTGCAAAGTAGTTGTTTGAATTAATAATTTGTAACACCTATTCGTAAAAGGATGTAGAATACTGGTTTAGTTTATTTAAAAGATTCTATTCATGATTAGTCTACGGAATTAATCAGAAGTACAAGGACTGCAGAATTTTAAAGTTATTTTTGCTATTTAAAGTACAATGCTTATTTTTATATGGCAAACCGTATCAAGCGTTCAAACCATTATTTTAATTCCTACAGGAGTTCTTTCCTTAAAGAAACCCCAGGTTTCGGAGATATTTGATAAAATCTATTCATAGAAAATAATTTCTGTTGCATTCTACCTCAATATGACAGATTGTGAAAACGTCATGGAATTAAAGGAAAAATTCATACTTTTATATTTTAAATAACTTCAATACCCTGTTTAAAAATCAAATCCATGAAGAGTAATGTCTGTAACGCTTTTGGGCACACACTTGAGGGGACGACACATTATTATAAATACACTGACACTATTCTACATATCACAGTATATATTTAATTTAAATCTTTTTCTAAGCTCGTTTAAATAATCGATACTTCGGACAACGAATATAAAAGCGATATATTGAATTTAGTCATCCAAAGAGGAAATATAAATCCAGAGTCCAAATACAAATCTCGAATCCATTTATTTTGCCAAAAATATAACATGCCTCGTTTAATATTTCGATCGCGGATATAAATTATGTAGACGAAAGCGATAAATCAACATAAAATAAAGACTGTTTCCAGGACTCGAAAAGCTGATGTCTTGTTGTCAGATTAAACTGCGAATATATTCTAAGCTCGGTGAAGATAATATCAATCTTTTGGAGAAATAAATATATATTAACAGCACTATAAATAATAACACCATCTGAGTTGACATGGCTCATTATATTTAAAAAAAATGATTTCACTGTTCTGCTACTTTGATATCTTTGTTCTGAAGGTATTTTGTGTTGTTTTCTTGCAATTATTCTAATCGTTTCATTCTTAAACAATTACAAAATATTTAGAAAAAATACTGCTCATGTTTCCCATAATTTAGTTCCTTCTTTCTTTCATATATGAAAAATTGACTAGTTATGTTATATTTCAGGAAGAAGTATTATTTTCCAATAACTTTATTTTCTCAGAAAATTAAAAAACCAAGTACAAAGATTTTAAAAGTGAATTTATTTTGATTTAAGAAACAAATATGATTTTTCTTCGTATTAAAGTCTTAGGGACATTGTGTGCTTTCACGAAATTTTTGAAGTCAGTGGCTGATTTTTGAACTTTACCACTAACCACAAATAAAAAATTTAATAGATTTTTTTTTAATTTAATAGCTTTAAAAATTTTAAGCATCTATAGATCTATCAACTGTTTCAATTACAAATTTAGTATAAAAATCGTAATTGAAATTAGGCACAAAACGCTTCTGTATTTCGGTCCTTTCAGTTTACTGCGAAAGTTCAAGGTGGGGGAAGCACGTCTCGTTGTTTTTTTTGTAATTTAAAGTTTAGATCAGACCTTGAAAATGGTCTTGATTAAAAAATGTATTGGTCAATAGATGACGATATTCTCTTAAGATCAGGTGAATTGGCTTTGATTTTTCAAACAAAAAAGAACTCATATTATCACACAATTGAACATGCGCTTCATCTTTGATGGCTCTAATCACGCCGACAGGAAAAATCACAATATCGTACAAGCCAGTTGTTCGATGCCATAGAGAAGCAATGATATCAACATCCTCGATTTCACACATGAACCAAACATCGACAGCTATTGTTTTCGATTAAAATGTAAGTACACTCAACTGTTCCTGGACCTCTCTTGAGGCTGTATAAAATTTCTATTAACAAAATTTGTAGAGAGCGGCTCATCATCATCACACTCGAATACTAAGCGTATTTGCTAGAAAAATTCGACACCACGTCGAAGTATGAACTAACATATTTAAATGCCTTAATCAGAACAAATTTTATAATATGTTCTACACTATACACCACGTTTCTTTAGACTTACTAATAAAATACAAATTAGTTTTCTGAGCTGTGAGTTAAGTTTGGAGCACCTTGTACCGATGCATATGATTAAGAAACTTCTTTCAATAATTTTACTTAAACGCATGACCGAATAATAAACATGTTTATTAATCAGTC
Organism: Graphium colonna; assembly: GCA_025505425.1. Taxonomy (NCBI): domain Eukaryota; kingdom Metazoa; phylum Arthropoda; class Insecta; order Lepidoptera; family Papilionidae; genus Graphium; species Graphium colonna. Next base: position 8,805 of record JAOCPS010842553.1, read on the forward strand.
ATCTAATCGTATTGTGGTACATAAGGCGCGCTTGTTTTTGCTGTATAAGTTGTAACAATTAAATTCATCTCATTATTAAATCACTGTTATTAAAATTTATTAAATTCTAGTAATAAAAAAGTAAACGCTTTTAATTAAACTCTACGATTTCCCGTCAATTTGTTTCGATTATTGTCTTGGTTTGTTTTACAAAGATTTTCTTATTTTTAATATGATCAAGAATTAAGAATACAAAAACTGATAGAAAATAGATTTGTGCAATTAACAGTTAATAAATATTTACTAGCCGCTCATAATAAAGTAGGGAAGACTAAAACTTGGTGCTCCCTGCGGTTTTATTCGAATAAATATTCCCCGTTTTTTGAACATTTCTCATTTACGTACCACTCCTATTGGTACGTGATATCATATAGCCTAAAGCCTTACTCGATAGACAGGCTTATCAACGTTAAAAGCACTTAAATATGATCAGTATGATAATTCTTGACATTAGAGCGCTCAACCAAACAAACAGCTCATCAGCTTTTTAATATAAGTATAAATAAGCTATTAGCTTTAAGTTGATGATACTTCCCTGATTTTTAAAGTTGACAGAAATGCGACAATTTTGACGAAGTGAATAAGGCACTGTCACATATACTCTATTGGTGGTAATAATAACAATCTCGTGTTAAATGCAAGTAAAACAAAATGAATTCAGTTTACTCTACCAAATTTTAAAAAAGGACCTAAGCCTATCGTTAAATAATGAACCCCTTAATACTTCAGATTCCACGGTGTTTTTAGAAATTACACTAGATTCTGGTCTTCAATGAAACCCCCATATTTCATCTCTTGCCAGCAGATTAAGCTCCGCTGTCTTCGTCATTCGAAAAATAAGGCAACTAACAGACGTCGATGCTGCTAGACTTGTTTATTTCAGTTATTTCCATAGCATCTTATCGTATGGTATTTTGCTGTGGAGTAGCACAGCTGAGATAAACACGGTATTTATTATTCAAGAAAGAGCTGTTAGGGCAATATACAATATTCGAGCTCGAAATACCCTTCGAGATCTTTTTAAAGAAATAGGTAAAGTTACAGTGGCTTCGCAATACATCTTTTGTTATATCGTATTTATTCGTCAAAACATAAATTTATATTTAGAAAGTAGTGATAGACATAAATTTAATATTAGAAATAAGTACAATCTTTCTGTCCCTAGTTTTCGTTTACAAAAGACGAATAAA
>JAOCPS010842664.1:0-10032 GCA_025505425.1 Graphium colonna
CCGATACGACTTAGGGACCTTCAAAAAAAGAGCATATTCCTACCTTAAAGGCCGGCAACGCTCTTGTGACCCCTCTGCTGTTGCAGGAGTCCATGGGCGGCGGTGATCACTTACCATCAGGTGAGCTGCTTGCTCGTTTGCCTCCTCCTCTATATAAAAAAAAAAAAACGTGAAATATCAAAGATTGGACTGAACACTAGGAGCCGTAATTTTCGCGTGAAGTATAGGTAAACTTTATTCTGTTTTAAAACTGATGTCCTTACTCAGGGTCAGTTTTTACCTAAGTGTCGCCCCTGGACCCTTGAAAAATGCCGCCCTATTACTACTAACTTTTTATTGATGTTTTTTTCTTATATAAAGGATTTAAAAGATCGAAAGATGATGTTCGTTCAATCTATTTATAAGTGAAAATGCCCAATGCCGTAAATTAATAAAGGCTTAAAGAAAAAAAACGACGAAGTTTTATTGTATTTATTTAAATTACCGAATTCAGGGAGCCTGGGAAATTGGATATAAAAGGTTTACTGGACAAAGGATCTGACCTATCTTTTATAAAAATTGTTTTTAGAAAGGGTAGAAATGGCCATTGGCCACAGAAAAAGTTAATTTTGCCCTAAATTTGGTAAATTTGTTTTTTGTCTGGCACTAGTGCCCAGGGAGATAAATTCCTGAGTGCCCCTAATGTTAATCCAGGACTGTCCTTACTGTAAGTTGGACTGCTTGTGTTGCAAGCACTCTTACAAACTTAATTACCTTTTACAGATATTTTTTTCAAATCTGGGTGTTCTTGTATGTGTAAACGCGGTATTTATTATTCAAAAAAGAGCTATTAGGGCGATATACAATATTGGAGCTCGAAATACGCTTCGAGATCTTTTTAAAGAAATAGGCATACTTACTGTGGCTTCGCAATATATCTTTTGTAATATCGTATTTATTCGTCAAAACATTCATTTATATTAAAAAATAGTGATAGAAAAATTTAATACTAGAAATAAGGACAATCTTTCTATCCAAAGTTTTCGTTTGCTAAAGACGAATAAATCATTCATGGGTCACGGTATACGCATCTATAATAAAATTCCACCATATGTACTAAACCTACCATTAGACAAACAAAATTAAAAATACACATCTGCGTAAAGCCTATTATACCGTCGCAGAATACTTTGCCGATTTAAATGCGTGGGATTAATGCTGTTGATACTTCCGTAGGTCATACGAGATAATTGTAACCCTACATTATTTTAAAAGAGCAACTGCTGAATTTCCCGCTCTCCTCAGCAGAATCTGCCTCCCGAGCTGGCGTTAGCTTCATTACGAACATTGATATCATACTAATGTATAATTTAGACGTTTCATAAGAGCGCGTAAGCGTCTATGTGAATAAAGTTATTTGGAATTTAATTTGTTACAAAATTTGGTTACCTGGAAAAAATAATAATTTTTATACAGTTTTGGCGTTAAAAGTATTTAAAATGTGTAAAAAATTAATTATTTATTGTAACTTCAAGTTAAGAAAAAATGTAAAATTCAAATCTTACTAACTTATGTAAAGTATATTCGGTAAGAGTGTAACATCTCATGTAATTTTCAATTGAATTGGGCAAGTTTATTGTGTAGTATTCTTTTTTTTTTTTTGGAACAGATTGTCATAAAAAATCAATCATGGATACCATATTGCCAAATTTGATCAAGTAAAAGCAAGGGTAATATTATATCCACCAACATTCCTTAACAAAATTGTACATCTTGAAGCTTAAATTTCAGAAAACTATTATTATGTGAATTTCTTTAAACTTTTTTAAAAATAAAAGTAGCCTAAGGTGCTCCCTATTCTTTTTGGGGTTGCCGGATGGCCATTCCTTCCCTTTTTTTTTCTAATCCTTTCCCCTCCAATCTCCTATTTCCGACTCCATCCCATCCAATGAACCTGTTCTATGCAATTTCTCAGGTTGACTACGCACTCGCGACTCTTTAGATATTGTCTGTCCATGGGCGACGGGATCACTTAAAATCAGTCTCCTCGTTTTCGAAAATCATGAATTAAAATTAAAAAAATTTAAACATAAATACCATGGATTCTCACTAAATTCTTAAGGTTTTTCTTAAAGTGTATCACTGAAAAGCCAAAAGGCCTTTCCAGCTACCGGAGGGTAAATAAACCTAATAATTATTATAGATGCTAATTGCATTTGCGTAGGTGCGCAGCAGAGCCGATGGCCCGCGTGCGCGGCGAGGTTTCGGGCGCCCTGGAGAGATTGCTTGACAAGCTGACGGCCCTCGAGCACTACGAGGCGACGCTCAACGACGTGCCGCAGCTCTGCGCCGTCGACCAGCTGCCTCAGGTGAAGATACCACTTCATCATCAACTAGCGATTTTATTTACAACTGTACCTATCAAATTGTATGTATCTAACAAAAATATTTAGTTAATAAAAAAAAAATTGGCATGTGGCACAAGAGCGCTTAACATACAGAATTCTACAAACCCAGCCGAAACATTTATCTATACACCAAGCAAATAGTTTCAGGTAGGAATCGAACCGACGGCCTGCCACTCAAGGGCATTCTAAGCAGCATATCAAAACCAAATATATACCATTTTAAGTTACACCTACACTAATACCGCTGTGAAAACTGTATCCAATTTCACGGAGCACTTTTTGTGTGATGTGCGGTCAAACATAAAGTAGATTGACAATAATTGTAAAAATTATTTATATATTCATATAAATAATTTTTACAATTATTCAACATAATATTTTTTTATATATTCTCACACATATCACCTTGTTACAATTTTTTTTAACATCATAAATTTTTATTAACATCATAATATTTTTTTTATATATTCTTACACATATCACCTTGTTACAATTTTTTTATATGTATAGAAAAAGAATTATATTAAACAGCGTGATTGGTGAGTCACCAATCATATTAAAGGAGATCACTTGGTACTCAATTGTCATCAATTCATCATTCAATCATATTTACACAATAAAATTAGAGGCATAATTTTAGCCCAAATTTTCGAATGAATTAATAAAGAGTGGCGGTTGTGATCAGCTCAGAACTGTTGAGTTTGCCTGAATACTTATTTTTGCAAGGCCATTAGTGGCCTATTTGGGTTTAGTCTTGTGTGTGAATGCATAGCGGATTCCTATTGCTTATTGTAGAATGATGTAAACTCCCAGTATCTACTTTTACTATGTAAAGATTCAGATAAATAGTAAATGGTGTAAGACAGTGAAGCGGTTATCGTTAAGATGTGAAATGAACCATTGTTGTCAACATATTATGAAAATTTATAAAGTACATCATGATAATTTGATGACTGTGAGTTCTGTGGGTTATAATGCACTGTTTGTAGAGAATTTACTTATTAGTATTAATAAGAAAACCATGACTGGTTCAGAAAGAAAGCCACTGACTTCAGAAGAACCGGCATTGAAACTCAGTGGGACCAATATCATCAATATTGAATTGATCAAATTTAAATCAATTAATTAATAAATTGTTGTATAACATACAATAAATATTTATTTCTATAATTTGAAAAAAACCCGGAATCAGCAGGGTGTGTCACCATTTAAATAATCATCTATAATATTAACTTCTAACTCACAAACATTTGTTACCAATTTTTTTTTCTTGATTTTTTGTATTATTTTGTATATTTTCTGGAATTTTGCTGTAATAGTGTATACCATGAAAGATTTACTCTTTTTTCCTAGTATAGTTACAAGAAGAAACAATATGTTTGTTCTTAAGATTAATATCAAGTAAATCACCAATATTTCGATCCATAGGGTGACATCCTGACCCTGGGTCTAACACCTGTGGAGTTGGCCAGCCAGCTTACCACGATTGAACTGCACCGCTTGTCTTTCGTGGGCCCCGAGGAGTTCGTACAAGCGTTCGCGCCCCCTGCACCGAACGCGCCCGCGCCTATCAGCCTGCGACACACTGATACCAAGTGCACGAGGAACTCGGAGGCCTATGCGGACTGGTTCAATCGGCTCAGCTATCTGGTTGCTACAGATATTGTCAAAGTACGATATTATTGTTTAAAATAAATTCGAAATTGTCTGTGACTTGCATTGTTAGGACGTTTTACTCACACAAACACCCATATCTAGAAGAATTATCTATAGGCCATAAAAATAACTGTTTCAGGTGGGAAGCGAACCCACGACCTGAAGCTAAGGTCTTAGCAACGGTGCCTACCAATATGTAGATATAAGTTTGAAATACATTGGTAATTGCAGAATATGCAAAAGTACAAGTTTTTGAATATAAATTACAAATGTAATATTGTTAGTAATTTTCCAAATCACAATGAACAATGAAGACCATGTCATTGCTCCCAAGTAAAAGTTATGGTATGGTATGGTAAACGCGGACTGTTTCCGCAACTCCACGTCTATAACGCCTATTTTGTGTCAGGGTGGGTTGTGTTCACTATTTGGGCTAACCTATCTCTGCCTGAAATTTCAGTAAGCCTTTCAGGTTGCCAAGACCTGCAGGTACTGAGTCTGGAGTTCTAACATATATCGCCTGGTATAGGGCCACTTCCTTGCTGTGCAGCATTAGATGCGCGGCCATCTCTTTACTTTTCATGCGGGCTTTTCCAGACAGTTATCTGTCTAGGTATTACCTAGATTAAATAGATTTTTATTAATGGAACCATGATCCGTTATTATACTGGATATTAGCCATAGCTGGAGTTCACTCAGCTCTATATGAGTCATGGATAGCCGAGGGCAGTTTTGACTTTGATCTTTTTTGCCTTCAGTCCATTAACCCATTCCAGATTGTATTGTATTCTTAGGTTGTTATTTTCTTAAGTAAGGTGTTTACAATACCTATTGGTGTAGGTAGATAAGTATGTATAAGTAAAAGTCAAAATCCATGTTTATTTAATCATTCAAAACAATGAAGTAAAGGTTTATTAGACCCATTTATTAATGTTATATTTATTACAGCCATTAAAGAGCAAGCAGCGCGCTCGCGTGATGGAGCAGTGGGTGATGACGGCGCGCGAGTGCTTCAATTTGGGCAACTTCAATTCCCTCATGGCGATCATCAGCGCGCTCAACATGGCGCCCGTCGCAAGGCTGAAGAAGACGGTAATAATATTACATTATTATTCAAAATACAATAAAGAAGAGCAGTGGTATGACGAAAGACACTGAGTGTATCTGTGTGCTCATCTTTAACTTTGTTTACTCGGGTCGGACCTAACTTCAAACTCCAGTGCTGGCACTAATGAAATTGTTACTTTTTTACTTACGATTTCAAGCGCTGATTTACTACATATTCTTCGGTGAAGAAAAACATCGTAAAGAAACCTGCATATCCAAGAAATAAATTTTCAAAGATATGTGAAGTCTGCTGATCCGCTCTAGGATCGCGTGATGAACTATGCCCAACACCCTCTATCTGGAGATGGCCATTGCCTGACAGTGGGATATTGTAATAAAAGACTGTCACTACCTATTCAAAATGCCAAGAATATGGAAAATCGTTGTACATTGCATGAGGAAAATAAGGCAGTTAAAATAGCAAAGAGCAGAACACATGACAAAAGAAAGTATATACCAATCTACACAAATTATAACAAAATGGCTAATGCAGACAAGCTATTACATGTTGACTACTAAATAATATTATGAATGTGTTAGGTTAGATTAAGTAAAGAATATAAACTATTGTTGCAAAATTTGTGTAAATAAAGGCGTAATAAAAAAACTATTCAAAATAGCTTTATTCACTTCTTGGTCAGGGTTTTTAAAATTCATTTGGGCAGTTCTGCTGAAAAGAATGAGCGAAAAACTCAACAGAGATATTTGTATAAAATTATATTAGTTTGCAATTTTTGGTTTGTTATAAAATTTATGTAAGTAACAAGAGATCTTTTACTACACATTTGTGTAAATATTATATTCTGTCAATAATATGTATTTTTTCATCATTTTCATAGAACAAATATTTTATTCTGAAATATGCTTTATTAAATATATATATTTCCGAATAAGGATTCGGAATTCCATCATATATGTGAATGAGCTTGTGCACAAATATGTTGTTTTCCTGTGATCTCTTGTCCTGCCCGTGAAAGTTGGACACTTAGCTTATTCATCACACCTCTATTTTATCGACAACATTTTAATAAAAATCCCCAACTGCCTAACCGATTATGGATGCATATTGTGACTATACCTAACTTTGAAATAAACGACTTAAAAACCAGTAATTAAAATTTGATTCCTGCTAAGCTGAATACAGCATTTTTTTTTTGTGTAGTCTGATGTTGGGTGTTACGGATCAAACAGTGTTTGAATTATTTAATGATTTATGTATTGAATAAGGTGAATATATACTTTTAGTGTGCTTTGCTAGAAACAATCAAAATTGGACATTTTTATGTAATTTTAGAGAAGAAGAAATTATTCAACTTATTAGATATTAATGTATCATGTCATTGTGATGTGCAAAAATGTATAGGAGTGCTTATAATGATATTGCTTAATAATAGTATGTATTTGTAATAAACATTTAATAAAATATTGGCTTTTGACACTTCACTATTTAAACTTAATATGTGGCAAATGTTATGTTCCTCCGTGTTCTCAAGCAGAAAAACTTTAAACGTTTTTGCTTATTAATATTGTGAAAAATTAAATGTTGCAGTGGAGCCGCACTTCAGCTGTGTGCGGGCAACAACTTAGGCAGCTGGAGCTGTGTGTCGAGCCAGGCGGCAATCATGCAAGGTGGATGCAATCGATATTAATTATATTTCTTTTTATTCCAAATTACGTGAATACCAACTCCAAACGCTTTATATACATCAGCTATATTATTTTATCTATAGAGATTTTTTTCTATAAAACTGGACACTTTTAATTTTTTATTTCTCACACACATGTGTGAGAAATAATAATGTTTATAAAAAAGATAAACTACATACACAAGCAAATCCTACAGGCGAATGTACCCTTCCTTTTTTCTATGAAGTCATCAGTATGCTCAAATAATGTAGAAATAAAATAATTTATGAAAAGTGATGCCTCACATTCCTAAATTCAACATTTTGAAAATATTTTATTTATCTAATTTTGCCATAAATTTCAATCAATTGCAAAATGTAAATAGAACTGAATGGTTTTGATTTATTTATATAACGATGAATTATAATTTATTTGAAAAGGCAAGGGTTAATTAAGCTTGTTTCTATTCACATGGCTGTGATGTAACTTAATGTGAAGATCTGTATTACAATTTGAGTTCACCCACAAAGTATATCCAAACTATATTCAAACAGTTTTTATTTCGAATGTTTCCCCATTTAATTTTTAACATTTTATTTATATATTTGTTGTTATAGCTAAGTTATTATTATAAAGAAATATAACAAAGATACAACCCCCGGACGATGGAGAGGTGTATGGACAGAGCGGAGCTTGAGTAGTAGGCCCGTTGGCACCCATTAGGTATGAACCTTGGGAATTATTCATGTATCTTGATGTTGTGTATAAAAGAAACTAAATGTCTGTGCGTTCAGCAGTTGTGATTGTTTCATTGCTTAACATAAAAGAAGCAATGTATTCTTTGTTTACTATTAAATAGTATTTTTTTTACCCCTACGACCATGTGGAGTGTTATAAATTTTAAAACATATTTATTTGGTCCAGTTTATTTTGTTTTGATATCTGATTTTGACATTTAAATTTATTGTATTTAAGTTGAATAATGATTTGATTTCTTATAACATACAACAATACAACAAATTTCATTAGCTTATTATATTTATATTTTTGTCTGTAACTGCTTTTTATAACTAATGAAAAACATTATGAATATTCATATATCGTTTTTCACAAGTTTTCATGTTTTAAATCATCTTAACATTTCATTTTATGAAGAATTGACGTGTGATATTTACAACATAGTTGTTATACAAAATCGATATGAACACAAATATACAAAATTGTATATAATTAATAATACTCACCAAAAAAAAAATTAAATTCACTATATTTCATGCATAATTTTCAATGTGCTGTGTAAGTTCTCAAAAAGCTTAACATGTACTTTGCTTTGCATAATCTTTCACTTAGATTCTACGGAATAACTGAAAGTAACTAGAATGATAAATATTTTCCTTTTTTTATAAAAATTGTCACCTAATACAAAACAAAAGAAAATTATCTCTTTCTGTTTTTAATAAAGATTTTTATATAATAATTAGCTGTTGAAATGATCTCAAGGATTGCGATATCTAACGTTAAATATCCAAATTACACTAATATTCATGAATAAAGCATCTCCGGCTTCGTGTAGTTCCAGAATTACTACCGTCACGCCATCTGTCGCGGATTGGGTCGAGATTAAAATAAAGCCATTTAATTTAATTCCATTTAATTAAAGATAAACCAAAATTAAAAATGAACCAATTAAATTAATTTTATTTTATTACATACACCCGAATGATCATATACAGTCCAATGTTGCAATTATAATGACTCAAGTGAAATCAGGGCCGTGCCTGGGTATATGGCCGCCTGCGTGCCAGTCTGTATGGCCGCCCCCAGGATAACATTAAAAAAAACTACTTTAATTTTTAATGTTTATTATTATACACAGGGCATCAAACCGGGAAAAAAATCAGTTTTTGGTTAACCGAAATCGAGAACGAAAAAAAATATTGGTTTTGTTCCCAAAACCGGTTTCTGAAAAGAAAAACCGGCTAAAAACCGGTTTTATGAGATTTATATGTTTGGATGAAATTTAAGAAAAAAAAATGCACAAAATAAACATTTTTTTATTTAAAATTTAAACAAAAATAATAACATGAAAAAAATTATGGTATTGGTTTTATAATCACAGACAAAATTATCAAACATAAAGAACAAGGAATAACCCTTAAATCTATACTAACATATTAGGATAACAAAGCTCAGTGGCCAATGGCAGATCTGGGCTGACTTGCAACTTGGGAGGTATACAAAATAGAATTAATTTACTTACTTTAATAATAACATGAAAAAAAGTAATTATGGTATTGGTATTATAATCACAGACAAAATTATCAAACATAAAGAACATAGGAATACGATAATTTAAAATCCTAGGTGTCGCTCAGTGACAATTTAAAATTATTTGATTTTAAAAAATCAAATCTTACGTATTATTTATTGATATTGAAAATAGTAAAGGTTTTTGGTTAATTAACCGGTTTCATAAAATTATTTCGGTTAGGTTACCGGTTAATTAGGGAAATCTTTCAATCTTTCAATTATCGCGATTGAAAGTGAAATTGCTGAATCTTCACGAAGCAATTATTAAATAAAGTACATATTAAAAGTTAATCCTACGGGATTTTTTACTGACAAAATCGTCAATTGCTTCGTGAATATTTAAAGATTCAGCAATTTCACTTTCAATCGCGATAATTGAAAGATTGCTCATACGTTCTTGCGTCATGGAAGTACGTAGGTAATTTTTTATGATTTTCAATTTAGAAAAACTACGTTCTCCAGACGCAACTGATACAGGCATGGTCAATAATAGTTTTAAGCTTGTAGATACATTTGGAAATGAATTTTGTAAATTGTGTTTGTACAAATACTTTAGGAGTTCTTCGGGTTGTTTCCTATCTTTTATAATTATTTTCAATGAAATTAACTCTTCGTATAATTCTGCTCCGTTTATGTCGCACGATTCGCCATCCTTGAATTTATTATGAAAGTCGAAGCAACTTTTTTTTATGTCGTCCTCTCCTATTTCAACAAATTTATATAAAAATCCGAAAGACTGTTCGAAATTGGATAATGTTTCAAATCGGGTAGTAACAGATGAAATGGCTGTATCCAATATTACATAGAAAAAATTAATTTTGAAATTTTCTTTAGCAGTTAACTGAATATCCTCATCTCCTTCATAGTCAAATTGTTTTCGCTTATGGCGTCGACGTAGATTAATTTCAACAGGAAATTCCGGTTGTATTTCAAGTGATTCACATAA
>JAOCPS010842775.1:0-10032 GCA_025505425.1 Graphium colonna
AATAAATGGTATTCGATTTTTAAAACCAAGGAGTTTTCAATTAAAAAGATTATAACATGACAGGAACAGTGGAAATAATCCATTCTTAAAACTTTCAGTGCAGCCTATGTAGTTGGTTTGACCTTATTTTTTTCTTCTTCTTTGATACTATCCCTTATTTTTTTAAAAGAAAGTAAAACGAACAAGTTTATTGTCACAGAAAATTACAATAACCGACTTCAAATGCTTTGAAAGTATACTTACAAAACATATCTTCTCGGTTATTTTGATGAAAAACTACTGAACTGATTTTTATCTACAATTTTGGAATAATGCTCCATTAGATAATTTGATTCATCAATTACAGAGATACGCGCGAACATATTAAAAATCATCCAAATTGGGAACCGTACTCATTTTCTTATGTCAGTTCAAAAATAAACAGAAAAGTTCAGAAAAGGGGCGAGATTTTGTACATGACAGCGCTATTGCATTATTTTGTGTGACTAGCATCAATTTTAGTAGAAGATCGATTAATACGAAGCGGGTATTTTTAATCCTAATAATTACATTTGATTTGATTAGGTAGCAAGTTCCTCCACTTATTCCATAATTTACTAGCCGCCCTTAGGGACACCGTTTCTTTTGAATTGGCTGCAAATCAGCAAAAGCAACAATAAGCATTTATAAAAAATTCAAACCAGTTTCGAATAGAAGCAGTACTTAGAATTGTCCTGTATTCATCTCACTGAATTGGCATAATTAAAATTGCTATTTATATTATTTATGTTCTAAAGGTAAGCAAACTTTTAAATAGTTTGTCAGGGTCCAAGGGACCCCCGAGCTCGGTGGCGCCTGTGCACGGCACCACTTCACACCTTAGTAGCTACGCCACTGAATACAGCTCTCCTATCGGTACATGAAAATCCACCAGTAACTTAAGCGTTGACTGGGAGAGAATGCCTAAAAGCTTTAAGTCCAACTTTTGTTGTCTCAATTTTAAGATATTGGTAATAGAAACTAAGTATAAAAATTATCTTCTTGTTTTGGCGCGTATTTACTTATTTGTTTAAATGGAAAATTTAAAATAATTTTGTGTTAGAGGTCAATGGTACCCATATTGTTGTCAACTATTAAGCATATATTTTTCAAAGCAAGTATTTTCCAATTATTCAATTCTTACATTCGTCTTATCACATAATTTTTTTACGCTATAAGAACTCTTTAATCTGTACTTACTATTATAAAGCTGAAGATTGTTCAGAAACTACTAGTCCAAATTAAAAAAAATACGTTAGATCGCCCATTTATTAAGAAAGGCTTTAGGCTAAATAATTTTACTGTATGACTAATAAGAGCGGAGTATCAATAAAAAAATGTAGCAAAAACAGTGAAAATTGACGCACATTGCAACCACAGGGCTACTTGTGGTTTCACCGGCGAAAATTTAAAACTAGCTTAGGATTAAATACTAGCTGCTAAGCTAAGTATCAGCTAAATTCTTAAATGCATCGTAAAAATAATTACACTGTCTTTGACAAAGAGATTATTAGAAAGAGTAAACATCTATCTATAGAGAAGAAGAAAAATCCTTATAACTAACGATTAGTTATAAGGATTTGTAAAGTATGAAAAGATGTATACTCTAACGAGTATAGTCTTTATATTAAATTATTTCCGAAAAATTGTTAAATGTGCAGTGCCGTGTTGCAAAAACGGTTCTCGGAAGTAAAATAAACTAATAGTAATGTAACTTTTCATGAGTGAATACTATTATTAAATATTCTAGGATTATAAATAATTGAAGCGTTGGCAACGAAGGGGGCTAAGACGCTAGATAAGTGTTCTATGTGAAAATTTACAACTGCAATATTTTGTGTACTTATATTTTAGATATACTTATTATGGATTATAAGAGTTAAATACTAGTAAGGGCAGTAAGTTCGGACGTAGCCAAAGCCTTCGATCGTGAATAGTCTTTCCAAGATCACATGCTACGGCCTTCCTGAGAAATTATGCGAATGGATAACTAGCGTCCTTACAGCTCGGAACATCAAGGTCGTTGACGATGGAACTTGCTCTGATGCTAAGCCTGTGAACACTAGTGTTCCTCAAGGCTGCGTGTTATCTCCCACACTGTTTCTTCTGCATATAAATGACTTGTTGCGCATCAGTAACATTCTATGCCGATGGCTATACAGTTGCCACCTTGTATACCAGCCGGGCAAATATTTCTTAGGGCCACGTCAATGAGTGCCAGAAAAAAGATGTCTGAAGTGGAGACTTTGCCTACCAATATCTTGGATTCAGACTAAATTTTGTCCAATTTAACCCGCAAAAGACACAAGTTGCGCGTTCACCGCTAAAAAGAAACCCTTTTTCGTATGCCCTTGGTTTGTAAACACTTCCTTGTCTAAATTAAATAAGAAATGGACCATTAACCATTTCTATCAAGAAATTACGAAAAGAAATGGTATTTTAAAATGCGATCTTACAGTAGTATAATATACAACAAACGTAACTCTTTCTCACAATTTCTAATTATATTATTTTTTTAATATAATGTGATCGGGTGCGTTATCTGAAATTCAGTCAAAAAATTTGTTGTGCGTAGCAATCCTTATCTCAATGACTATTTAAACTTAAACATTGGGATGAAAGAATTATGTGGACATTGTTAAAGTAAAGTAAAGTGGACGCCGCCAGTCTCCACCCTTAGATTAATATAAAGTTACAATGATATAAGTTAACACAAGTTTGTGCCTGGCAAGTAGCAAAAGAGTAGCACAAAAATTAATACACAAAGTAAAATATTATACGTTCCAAATAAAAATGGTATGTAAACATTAATAAGACGTAAAAGATACGAAAAGTAAGTATTATTCTTTATTCTAGGCGCTATCTATTTTACGAATTAGTTTCTGCTGTTCTAGTTTAAATACTTTTATTTATGGGCACATTGTGGTTTTGTTTGCATTGCCGCACTTGTGGTTTTGTTCGCATTTCCATTGCACTATTTTTTTGACTGAGTGACAGTAACATTGCCTGCGTCGGTTGTCTGTGCAGTGGAGGCTGCACTACGTGCACGATGACTTTGATGCAATGATCCAGCGTTGATTTGATGCAGCTTTAGCAGGAGTGTTACGCAATGCAACGTACAGAATGGCTAACGTGATTACTACTCTCACGAGTACGACTGCTAATAGTGATAGTTTGGAATTGGTGGAATTTTTGGTGCGAGTGTAGTGCGATAACGCAACTGAGCGTTAAGTATCAAGCACGTTATTAAATGAAATGGTGTGCCGATAAGCTCGGTGTGTCAAATATAGAATCTCGCAATCTGTTTTACTTGACGACCTGACCTTGTTCTTCTTATAGGTGTTGAAAATAAAGGCGTCCTGTTGAAGTGTGTGAGGAATGCCAGTTGCGTCCAGTGATAAGGTGTTGAGCGTAGTTTTGGTACCGGAGTGTGAGACTGCCATATCGTCTGCCACGAAAAGATAGCTGGCTAAAGACGGCCAAGAGACACAGTGTACACACACACAAATTTGGGGTGCCTCTTAACTTAAAACGACTTTAAATGATCCTTTATACACCGGTATTAATGACTTTCTTGCCCCGTTTCTTAAGAACACGTGAGAGCAGGTATTAACCTAAGTTCTTATGAACGAAAGTGTTTGAAATCATGTATTTGTGATAGTTATTTTAAGTATTTTATAAGGTTTCAGTTAGTTTTTTTTTCAGAAGAAACCTTTATTAAAATTTTATTTTATCGTCTATCCTTTAATGTAGGGCTGCTTCTACACAGTTTCCCGATGGGTCGGTTATTAAGTTGATTAATTCGGACACATCAGGATAGGATAATATTAATGCATTGTTAATGTCTTGTTTACATTGGCTGAAGCCATTTAACAACGTAGTTTCATTCCAATTAATGATAGCCTTATCGCATTTTTTGACATTCTAGCGAAGGATGGGGACGAGAGGTACAATTTAGGTCACAATGATGCACTTGAGGGATTTTTCTCCAGATTTAGGGGGCAAAAAATGAATAAGGGATTTTATGTGCAAAAAAATAATTTAGAGGATTTTTTTAGGGTTTAAATATTTTTTTTTTACTTAAAATTAAATTTACGGTAATTTATTTTATTCATAAAAATTATATTGCTGGATGAAATTATTTATTAATTGTTTGACATGTATTATTTGTTTAATGATATTTTCTTATGTATTGATATTCAATATTTTTAAACGTATTATTTGTTTTAAAATATTTAATTATTCATTTTATAAATATTACTTTTATATTTTAGGAATCCGTAGTAATTGTGGGGATTTTGGGAGCTTTTAAGAGTTTTAAGGGTTTGCATAGGAGATGTTTATAGGAATCTAAAAAAAAATTACATATTTATAAAATAGCTTCAAAAATATTTACTTTATATTTATTAAGTACATTTTAGATTTTGAAGTTGTTTTTTTAAACGTAGTTTTTTTTTATAAATACGGCTGCGCAGTACAATACTTATGCTATATCTGTCACTCTAACGTCAATGTCAAAATCTTTTCGGCCCATGCCCATGTGTTATTATTTGTAAATAGCTTAAGATCATTTTATTCTTATTAGCGATTTTATTAATTAATACATAAAAATGCAACAGGCACATCGTGCTGGAAATTTAAAACAGAGCAATAAGGCTCATAAATCACGTCATAGATCTAAGCGGGGCATTTCCGCTTCTGTTAAAGGTATTTCGACAGTATATAACCAAGTTAGTTTTATATTAGTATACTTACAAAATTACTATTTGCAGGAAAAGTAAATGTGAAAGAATTCGTGCGTCGTAATCGTCATATATTGAAGAAACAGGAGCGACGTCATCAAGCGATGCAAATACGTAAAAATGACCGTGAGGAGATATTGGCTAAAAAACGTGCCCTCGGAGGTACACGGACTCCTCCGTTCTTAATTTGCGTGGTACCGTTAAACGCGCAATTGGACGTTCAATCTGCTTTGGTTATACTGAAAACTTGTTCGGAAACAGCTATTGTTAGCCAATCAGAAAATGGCATTTTACACATTGGGTAAGTTGCCTTTATACCATTATTTCCTTGATCCATCTTAAAATTTTAGTCAAATATTCTTATCGCTTATGCAGCCAATATGCAATATTACCAAATATTTATACCATAATGACTTAGGTAATTTTGCGAAGTACATGTTGAAGAGAATTTTCCTTAAAAAAATATTAGTAGAAGACCACCATATCTCTATCTATCATATATCAAAAGTAGAAATTGGAGGAAAGCATTACATCTTAGCCTAGTTTTCTTAACTATCAAGTTCTAAGTAAGCTCCGCCAGAAGACCTGTTCATTACCCCTTCACTTTACTCACATCACTCAACCTTCCCTCCACTCTGAAGTGGCTTGCTTGCTACTTCCTCCCTTCATTACATTCAGCTCTTGTGTAGTTGTTTCGCTCAGGACCTTCTATGTGAACTTCTGGTTCAAGGTGAGTCAAGCTCATTAAGAAGTGCTTAATTATATTGTAACCTCCCCCATTTTCAATACATAACTTAGGAATAACATATAGTATTTACAGGATAACAACTTAGGAATAACATATGTTTTTCGAAAACTATTCCTTACCACCAAATAAAAAAATCTCACTTTAGTATTGTCTTATGAATTACTATTTTATATGGATTCAAAATATTTGTAAGTAAAAATTGATTGTGAGTGTAAAACTTTAATATGGTAATTAAGTCTTTAACAAAATCCTTATCTTCTATGCACCTCTTTCTATAAAATTTATTAATAAAAGTAATGTTTTGTATCTTTTACAAATAGACTGTATTAAATGATGACTAATTTTATTTCTCCATTTCATAAAATTGCAGATTACCAAACTTTAAACAGCGTTTCTCATTCATTTGTCCTGAAGTTGGAAATGAATTCAGTTTATTAGATGCTTTAAAGGTGTCTGATACTGTGTTGTTTGTAAGTTCAACTCTTGATGAGCCAGTTGATGATTGGGGCGAAAAAGCACTTGCTCTGACAATGGCTCAAGGAATACCAACTCCTGTGGTTGTTGCAATGGATATTGAAGGGGTTCATCCTAAAAAACGCACTACAGAAAAACAAAATGTACAAAAGCTTATTTCTAAGTGGCTTCCAGAAGAAAAAGTTTTGCAGTTGGATAAAAGTTCAGATGGGCTGAATGTCTTACGTAGAATAGGTAACCAGAAACGTAAGATAATATATCACAGAGAAAAGAGACCATATATGCTGGCAGAGCAAATTGAATATGTCCCTGATGCTGAGGGAGAGATGGGAACCCTAAAGATTAGTGGATACTTACGAGGAATGCCTTTAAATGTGAATGGTTTAATCCACATAACGGGGCTGGGCGACTTCCAAATGTCCAAAATAGAAGGCTTCGATGATCCACATCCATTAAATTTAGGCAGAGAAATTTCGAAATCTGATTCTATGGATGCTGAAGTGACTAAAACCGTGCTGCAAGTTGCGGATCCTGCGAAACAAGAGAGTTTAATGTCGGAAAATATCCCCGATCCTATGGACGCCGAGCAAACATGGCCGACGGAAGAAGAAATAGAACAGGCCAACTTAGATACGAAAAAGAAAATAAAAAAGGTTCCCAAAGGTTGGTCAGACTACCAAGCTGCTTGGATTGTAGAGTCCGATGCTGAGGAAGATGATAATGAGAATAGCGAAGACGACCAGGATGAGGATAATGATGATGATGATGACGAATTCATGTCTTGTGAGGACGAAAACTCCGATCAAGAGGAAAAAGGAGAGGTTAACGATTTTCAGTCAGTCACAGAATCTGAAATAGGGCCTACTGATGAAAAATACGACGGCACAATCGATGCTATAGAAGAACACGAAATGTTACAGAAGTTAGCAGCAGCTAAAGAAGAACGACAATTCCCCGACGAAGTAGATACTCCACAAGATATATCTGCAAGAGAACGCTTCATGAGATACAGAGGGCTTGAATCATTCAGGACCTCAACATGGGATTGCAAAGAGAATTTACCTCAGGACTACGCCCGCATTTTCCAATTTGAAAACTATGAACGTACTAGGAAGCGAGTGTTTAAAGAATTAGAAGATAGTTTAATCAATATGGTGAGAATTAATTTTTCATATTGTCCTAAAATACATATTTTTATTTATCATAAATGTCCTATCTTATAAAAGGTGTATTTTTTTAATGCCAGCTGTATGTACATGCTTGTGATTTTAGTCTGTATAGGTCAGACATTTTTTATATATTTTGCTACACCCTCTGTCTTTACAGCATAAAACATGTGTTAAAATGTATTTATTTTTCAGTATGGATTTTACATAATTATACACGTGAAAGATGTGCGAAAAGATCTGTGGAATGCTTTCCATTCGTCCAATGAGAACGCACCATTGGCCGTCTTCGGCCTTCTACCGCACGAACACAAAATGTCGGTTATGAACGTCGTATTAAAACGCACGGGGGCAAGCGACGAGCCGATTAAAAGCAAGGAGCGGCTTATATTCCAAGTGGGATATAGGAGATTCATTGTGAATCCGATTTTCAGTCAGCACACAAATGGAAGCAAACACAAGGTAGGTTCTGCTTATAATAGTTTTCCATAGACACAAAGGCATATTTAGTTGATAGAGAATTGTAATTTATTAATAACATCTAAACTATTCAAAAATTATATTCTACACTTCGTTTGTATTAAACTTGAATGTTTTTCAAATAAAAATTATATTTCAGTATGAACGGTTTTTCCAACCCGCTTCCACCTGTGTTGCGACATTCTTCGCGCCTATACAGTTCAGTCCATCTTCAGTTCTCTGCTTCAAGGTATGAATATTATATAAATAATAACTATATTCTTTTTCTCAATAAATTTTTCCAAGTATTTTAAACTAAACTCTGGCGTACTGCAAGGCGGCATATTTTCCCCATAATTTTTTTTTATCTTATTATATTCTTTGACATTCCTTCGAATCGTCAGATTATATGCAATTTGTAAAATGGTCTTTTAAAACACGATCAATCTCTTACTGTTTACGCGGTATTCAAGTAGCTTGAATTTGCCTATTGTTTCAATTTATTTACAGGAAAAAAGGAACACGAAGTTACAACTTCTCGCGTCAGGGGTTCTGCTATCCTGTAACCCCGACAGGCTTATAATCAAGAGAATTATCCTCTCGGGTCATCCTTATAAGGTATGATTGATGAATTATGACAAAATATGTAATTTTTTCGAACGGATAAATGTTAACTAGGTAACAGCGGCTCCAAATTTTGCTCCCTCATTTAAAAGTGCACACAGTTGTGTATCAACAGAATCGAACCATGATGAGTAGGCATGGGCGTTATCGCAGGTAGTTTTGATATTGATATCAATAACCGTTTTCAAATATCGATATCAAATATTATATCGTTTCGCTTCCGTTTTGTTTCTATGAGTTATCGTCATTGTTTTCCTAGTTCGAAGCTAAGATATTCAAAATAACACATTTAAAAAAAAGGGTAATGTTCTAAGGTATAAGGTTGGAATTAGTTTAAAATTATCATAACGTAAACGACCCAACCAATATCGTAACCGCCCTATCTCTTTTCGTCATGCATAAGCAATCTTGCGTTAGAAAGGGACAGGTGATACCAATAACGGTATATCGGTAACGGCATCGTTTTGATTAGGTTTGGTTACAAACTACGTTACGATTGTATTTGTGAAAACGGATATCATAGTTTTGCATATCGATAACTAATGGTATGTATCCTTAACCGTTTTCAATTACGTTTTGATATATTGGTCATCTCTAATGATGAGTATATACGTTAATTACAGAACAAGTTGCGCTGATAAGATATTGGATGAAAAATATGGGTTTATTTAGAAAAAAAATGAAAATGTTATAATTATTACTTCTAACGTAAGCATATATTTCATAACTTCTTCTAACATAGGCATCGCCTCCGTAGCCTAGTGGTATGGACCCCTGCTTTGTAAATCGGACGTCGTGGGTTCGAATCCCGCGGGGGGACAATGACTTTGTGTTGTTGTTTCTTGTTTGGATTAGGGTAATGCGGGCTGATCACCCGATTGCCTAAAAAGAAAATGATCCATGCGTCGGATGGGCATATAAAAGTCGGTCCTGAGCTTTATCAGGCTATGAGAGTAAAGGAACAGAGAGTGCACACGTGTTTGCGCGTACCCTTGTGCACTATAATAAATCCTGCGCAGTTAGATAATCTCAAATAAGATTGACCGCCGTGGCCGTAATTCGGTGTTTATTTTATATAAAATACACATTTAACTAAACACGCAATAAATTTAATCAAATATTACACATATACAAGTAAGTTCAGCAAAAGAAGGTATTATACACAATGGGACAGCAAATCGAACACCAGTAATGCAATTCCTTCCTGATCTTATGTGTGTAGCGATGCAACCATCGCGTGGGGTTGTTTTTTTTCGAATTGTCTTAAATTAGCTCTAAATGGCCGAGTTTTCGTCGATTTATTTTTTTATATTCCAGCGTAGCCACATAGTATTCTAAACATGTTGATATTTGATAGTATGTTTCGTTTTTTCAAAAAATAATATGTCTCAAAAATTGCAATTGAAATAGCCAATGGTCACTGATTTGTACACATGACGATTGTACACAAAATTTAACCACTTCCCCATGACGAGTATTCTCGTAAATCAAAGTTAACTAAACAGTTAACTTTGATTTAACCGATCTCTAAATATAATCAATTTTGTGACATTTTAAATTAACGCCTTAACACTACAACTACGAACCGGTCAAAATGACCGGTTTATTTATTTATTATCAAGGCTTACCAACTAAACATATACAAAAGTAATATACAATAAGTGAAACAATTTATGTATATATTTAAATTACAGGTAAACACAACATTGATCAACCTGTTCTTTACAAACTTGAATTGTAAAGAACAGAACCAAACTTAACTAATAAAATATGCTATAACATTAAAAAGAAACAAACATAA
>JAOCPS010842886.1:0-10032 GCA_025505425.1 Graphium colonna
CATGGGCGACGGGATCACTTACCATCAGGTGAGCCGTCTGCTCGTTTGTCTTCCTTTCCATAAAAAAAAAAAACTAATTATATAAAACCGTAATGTACACACGAGAGTGATACATTTTTAGTAGATATATATCATGAAAACTCTAATCCCTCGCAGTTTGTATGTTTGCTTTGAAGTTAGCCATGCTTGTGCAAAAGAATGTAATGATTCGCTTGTGTAAGCTTGTTGCCCTCTTGTTTTCGGCAAATAAAGTACATTGGTTGCTTATAAGATTGGAAAAAAGTATATCGTGTAAAAATAAAGTACGATTTATTTATAATTTATCATTTTCCTTATAATAAATTTCTCATCATTCTTGACATAATCATTATCAGGATATTTACTCATCTTTTTTACTCAAAATTTTGTACAAGTAACATTTTTGTACTATGTAAAAGTGGATTACAAAAAATCTGTTATGATGAGATATAAAGTATTTTCGCTTACTTTATTGTTTTTGAAAAATATAGAGTACAATTATCAGTAATAACCTACAATATTTTATACTTAAGTACGCTACAATCCTGCGACGTCGGTATATATATATACATGTATATATATATACATATATTTAGTCGCAGAATACTTTTGTCCTGAGCGGGATAAGTCACGTCGTATCGCAGCATCTCGCACATAACCCGCAGACTTGTTTTCAGCTTATCTTGAATACAATCCGACGTACAAACGTACTGTCTGTTTCGTGTATGTGTTATTAAAATTCCTCTACGTCTCTTTGCTATTATTGTGTTGGTCTTGGCGATTTTAAGCTCCCACCATACCTGTGTTATGTTACCATTCGAGAACTTATCTAATAAACCGAGAGCTGGCAGCAATTTTTGATAGTATTTGAGGCAAGCTGAAAACTTGTCCCATACTTTATTTATCACATGGGAAAAATCCTTTATGGATCCTCTATCGCCTTGTGGGTAGGTCAGCAGCGGTATGTTGGAGCACGGGGACACGGGAACACGAAGACGCAATCTTCCGCGACCCCGGCACAACCTTCGCTTGTCAGGCCTCCTCTTGAAGCTGTGCAATCCTCGTGCTAGCACAGCATTCCTCACGATTCCTCCACGGGGCGGCAGTTATCCCACATCTACCGCCAGGCCCGCTGAAGACTTGTCCCATATCTATCCTATATGTTGTATAGGATATATTTATCTACCCTTTAGTTTAATGTTGCCAGGCGCCTGCATAAATATTTTAATAAATATAAAAAATGTGTTTGAGGCAAGTTGTGTGTCTTTTGTTTGTTTTTATTATTCTTTGAATAATTAAACTATAACACATAAAAATCCATATGGCCTCAAGCATATTTTTGGAATAAAAAAAACAAAAATTTAGCCGTTGCCCCGTTACTCATCAGCCAGGTCTGCAGCTCCGTGTTGGGGTAGGAGAGGTATGGGACAAGTTTTTATGTTGCCTCAAATACCTACCCGAAAATTGCTCTCGGAATATAAGTTTCCACGTGGAGAAGTTGTGCAAGTACAGTTGTTAGAGTAGTATGGTAAAGCTTTTCTTTTAGTTAATCAGTTTGATTTCTGGTTTAGGTAATTAATAGGCATTTATTGTTATCGAAGCAAGAGTTGCTACTTATTTTGCTGTATTTTTCGGCCGTGAATGCGTCTTTAAACAAAGATATGAGTATAACGAATCTATATCTATATAATCGGTATATTCGTCTCTCGTCGACGTCGACATAAAAAATATGAAAATAGAACTTCTTATGAGCAATATTTAGGAGACGTCCGGATGGTGTGATGTGTTGGAATTTGGATGGTCTGGAAGTACACACAACCTGGCGGTATCTGTTTTGTACACTCACGAGCGGGTTTTAAAATGATAAGCGTTGCTATGACGTTGGCTGCGTCATCACAGATCATGGGTTCGATTCCCATCTGGAGCAAATAATTGTATGACCTACAGATAGTTGTTTTTGATCGGAAAGTTTGTGTATAAAACGCCATTGTAGCATAAGACTCAGATTTTAGTTGTTTTTTGTTATTGTTTTTTTCATTGTTTTTTTTAAGAAAATTATTTGGTCGGCTCGACGTCTCGTGAATGCCAACCTTTAGATTGGACGGATTGTCCCGTCATAAAAGGAGCGTCTGTGCCACACCGCATCGGATGGTCACGTACCACGAGCTCATCTCGTTCGTGACCCGTCCCCGGATCTGAACTCACGATCCTTATTAGCCACCGATGTGCACGTTTCTACCTTTATGGCTGACTGGTAAAACACATGCAGGAGAAATTCCTGTCAATTTTTCACTTGAAAGTGTTTTTTTTATATGAAACTTTATAGCTTAGGTTTTTTGAGAGATGAACAAATATTATCAGAGCAATAGTACTTCTTCTTTGACCTGGGAACAGTATATAGTCATGTTTATAAAAATGTGTCTATCATGCAAACTAATGTAAGTATCCTTATATTTCAGGCATATTTTTTAGATAAGATTCCAGGTGGCAGAGCATAACATCTTTTTACAGCTTTTGCTGCACTTCTACTTCCGTGATTGCCCGGGAAAGTACCACCGCCCCTTATAAAATAAGCATGACTTTTGGGGATGCCGGATAACCATGTCTAGTCTACCCTTTTCTTTTCCCACTCCAAGTCAAATCCTTAATCTCGACCTCATCTTATCCAATAAATCTATTATATCTAATTTCCTAGGTTGACAACGCATTCGCGACTCTCTGTATGTTGCTTGTGTCTATGGGCGACGGCATAGCTTGTCATTAGGTGAACCGTCTGCTCGTTTGTATTCTTTTCCATAAAAAAAACGAACGACTTGTATAAAAAATCGGAAATTATACTCAATAAAGGCATAGATTTTCTTATTTTGTAAATATATAAATAATCGTTGAGACTGAAATATTTCAGCCATTGCAATGTGACTACCTGAATAAAGTATTACTACGTTTCCTTTATGTCGACGGACTTCTTAACAACCATAGTTTTCCAAATCTTATATTTGATCAGACGCCACAAATCTTCCTGTCAGACCCTCCTCCGCTAAGAGGGTGTTAAGCTACAGCGGGTATCGGGTTCCCCTCACGCTAGATGCCGCGATAAACCACGTGTTTGGAGTCCACTTAATTAGGACTCGAACCCGTTCGTGGTGCGGTATGTTGTGATATACACTTGAGGGTTTGGAATTTATCCTGCTTTAAACTGTAGTAAAGTCTTTTGCCTTTGGTATAGTGCCGGTCAACAAAGAATGTGCTTGACCCCTCGCTATATTATGGCGTTATAGCTGTCAAGTCGAAAAATTTAGGCAGGGTCAGTCTAAATTTTTAAAATAATATTTATTTTTAATCATAATTTTCTAATTTGCCGATTTCGCTCAAATCACTATTTAAGAAATCTCTAATACCCTTAAGTCATATATACTATACTTATAAATTAAATTGAAGTGCTAGTAATGTCTAAATAAGATATTGTTAACCGACTTAAAAAAGAGGAAAGTTCTCGATTCGAATGTTTATATGTTTTATTTTATGCACGTTTGCGCATATCTCCGCCATTTATGAAACGATTTGAAAAATTCTTTTTCATCTTGTAAGGTATTCTATCAGAATGGTCCCATATTTTTTTTTCAGGAAAATCGGTTCAGTAGTTTTTCTTATAAATGCGCATATCTTCGCAATTTATGAAGTGATTTGAAAAAAAAAAATTATCTGATTAAGTACATTTCCACAGTGGTCCTACAAACTTTTATAAAAATCGGATTAGTAGTTTGTATTTAAAATCAAAATAACGGAGAAAATTTGTTTCGAAAGTATACTTTTAAGGTATTTGTCGGTTTTTGTAATTTTTTGTGAAAATAAACTTGTTTACTAAATGCATATGGAAGTACGTAACAAAAAACTAATGTATACATTTTTGTCTGTCTGTTTGGGTTGGCAACCCAATGATGACTATCTCTGAAACGGCTGGAGCGGTTTTGGAACTTATTTAGTTATTTATTTAGTCTTTATTGTAGATCCATGTATAACATAATATACCAAAGGCGCAGATAATTCCTGATATGAGCATTTTCTACCAATCAACCTATGGTGTAAGACTTTTAAGTTTTAAGTTCATATACATAATACGTGAACTATATGCCTTTATGTCAAACACACATATATACATAAATACATATATACATACATGCAAGTATTCCGAGTTTGATGGTAACGATAGCAAGATGATTAACATTATACTTCACTAGTAGCGTTAGCAAAATGCTGATGTAATAATCTGTTAAATGAGCTCTTGCAAGATGCGTGTCTAATGTTATCAGGCAAGAAGTTCCAGAGTTGTACAGCGTTCATTGTGAAGCTGTTATCCAAGAACAGCAAAGTGTAAAATACTTACAGACAACTAATGGTTTACCATTTTTAATTAAGAAAACCTGAAATGAAATCACGCAGGAGACACCGCATCATATGTATTTGTTGTTCGGGCTTCGAATTCATATGTGTTTTCTCGTCCACTCCGGTTTTTACACGCGTCCCTCTGCGTCCGACGTGTCGGCAATTTGAGCGTACGTGCTAAAGCGCCCCGCCGTATATAATTGCCAACATCAACCACCCAAATTTCTCTTGCAATATGACTGTAACGTACGACTTATCAGAAAAAACCCAGCTTATACTGTCGGTGAAATCATTGTGCTTTGAATAGACGATCGAACAATGTAACTCTATCATAAAAATAAAATAAAAATATATTTATTGCCAAAAACAACAAATTACAGTACATTTTCCGTTGGCAACACACTAGGTAAGGCTGTCCTGTGGTAGCCATTTACGGTTGTTTTATTTTTTTCGGTCAAAACCGTAACATGTAAAGCAAAAACGTTTTTATAGAAAATTACAAAGGTAACTAAAATATCAGTGGAGATATAAATAGTAAGTATAACTTTTAATTTATACTAACCATTCAAATTATCAGTATTGTTTTGCTAATAAATGAAAAATTATTTTCATTGTTACTTTAGTAATAGATATATACCATAAAAAACATATTGGCAAATTTTTGTCTTAAATACTAATTGTGTTTCAACGTTTCGCCCGCGTCAATCTAAGTAAAATCATTTACAATATTAAATGTTGCTCGCGGCTTTGTTACAATTTTAATATTTTTTAAACGATAAAATTAGTACGATACCTACCGAACATCCATTTCGTATATTTTTATCTAGGGGACGTTTCGATATGAAGTATACAACTGTGAAAATCGAATCCCTCTTTCTGTAATTTCACGCAGTCGTTCTTGTGCGATGTGCGTAGTACCAACATACATATACAAAAATTCTAAAAAAAAGGTTGTATAGACACTAGATTTTATTCAAATACCATCTACGTACAGACATCGGTGAGATGCATTTTTATTATATGTCACCCGTAGAAACATGCGTTACGTCGTGAAGAACTAAAACGAATTTGCCGACGCGATATTCGCCATGTCGAGCGATCTCCGAATGCTTGTGCCGCATGCATGTAGGGGCCCTAAACGCAACATCGTGTTTTTCGGACGAAACGCGCCGCTTAGGCCGGTGCTACACTAGCGATTGTGTGTATGTGTGTTTTATAACCAAAATATGTTTTTATGTCTAAACGTCTATAGGCTAGGGCAAACCTGATTGTTGGTGTGGCGATACAGGCCGTGGCGACGTATCGCCGCGCTACATGATGGAATGTTTGTACCATACGTAGCTGTATGAGAGGTAGCGACGCTATTATATTTGATGATTATTAAATAATTTATTATGCTAATAATTATCTTTTACTCTTTTACAAAAAAGTTTCGATTTTTCACATCTATCATGACACGTACTTACTTCGTTTTTTAGCTGAAGTATTCTGGTTAACAAGTTAAATCATGTTACGGTTCAACTAAATTTGTTTATTGCGTTAACTTCACGAAGTGGTTGACAAACTTTTTAACATGATTAATGTTTTCGACAGAATCAGCAGGCAATGTAATAACTTTCTGTTATGTTAATAATGTTTGTATATTAATAATAAAATGTTTTAAATTTCCCTTTAAATTATTAGTGAGACAAGAATAATGACCAGCCAAAGAAAGGTTTAGGTAAAGATTTACGCATATAGTAATTGCTTTAATAGTTGGCTTTATAATATTTCAAATTGTTATGGTTACTTCTATATATTTATATATTAACGTATTATAACAACATAATCAAAAAGAAGAAGGGAAACATTATGTTATCATATTTACTTTGTAGTTGCTCGACAACAGCTCACACTAACTAACTAAAAATAGGATTATGAAAATCAGTTGATAAGTACAAGAAAAACGGGACTTGACTTTGTTAATGTAATGGCTAGGTGCTCCCAGTAGTTTTAACTGCTATTTCATTATTGCTTGTATGTTAAATAATCTCAAAATTTTCTGAGAATTTAATTTTTTAATCCGCCAGGTTATTTCCTAGAAATATTTAGTTTATTTTTATTTTATTTATTTATTTGTTCTTTATTGAAACACCTTAAATTAAAGGCGGACTTAAGGCGTTCTCTTCAAGTAAAGAAACAAGAAGAAGCTTGCGCATTAAACATTTAGAAACCGCGGAATAGGTCGATAAGGAAATTGTTTTGTACTGCACAAAAATATAGACTCTAGAAAAACGCTAGTGTGGTAACGCCTGTTTCGTTCGGTTTGGCGCCGCGCGGCCGCCTGCGCTCCTCTTTTTGCCCGTCCCTCCGCGTCGCGGTCCATTTTTGTTATTTTCCTTTAACACCTGCGCCCCGTAATCTGTGTCCGACGATCTCCCGAACGCTTAACTCTTTTTGGGCGCGTTTTCTTTTTTTCTTTTTTAAAGTCGTTTTCGGATTTATGGCGGTCGGTGTTTTGTAGCGGCCAGAGTGTCGTTTAATTTCTCAGTGCCGCCGCGTTGACAATCGATTATGATCGCTGCACCGCGCTGGCTCGACTTATTTATCGCTTTCGATTTTTTTTTAATTTAATACTCATTTTTGTTGGTTCCATTTTTGAATTTGATTTTTTGCCCGGCCATTGTGGTTCGCTCTGAATATTTAGGAAAAAGAATTTCGTGTCGTTACTATTTTTCTAGTATATTATATATTTTTTTTGATACATAATGAAATATTGTATATCATAAAAAGTATAAATTAGAAAAATGATATTTTAAAATCAATAACGATAGCGTAGTTTTTTTAAACGCTGTCCTTGTAAGATCTAAGTCTTGTGTTACAAGGGCGCTTGACAAACATTAATCGCACAAAGATCCGTAACAACTATTTGTTGGTCGTACAAATATTTTCTCCGTGTGGGAATCGAACCCACGACCAATTTTTTGAATTTTAAATATCCGTTAGTTGAAAAGAAATATTGAAATGTACTTTATACAGCTGTTGCTTGCGGTATCATCGACGTAAAAATGTTAGGTATGTCGGGGTTACAAAATCATATTATGGAACAGAATTATCGAACTGTATGTCACATAGTGACGCTATTTCTTTATTTCAAGCAAGATTAACGAGCATATAGTTGATTACATATATAAGAAGTAGGCATGAGCCATTGCAGTGATTTTTCATTTGCTATCAGTTATATAACGTTATCGTTGCATACAAAGAGAACGTTATATAACCGATGGCAAGTGAAAAATGAGTGAAATGGCCCATGCCTAATAAGAAGATGCCACATAGATACATCGTATATGATTCTATAGATAAAAGCCACATTCAGTACTTATATCTATTAATAAATCCTGCTTACAAGAGGCAAGAATAGTTCGAGTAGAGTTAATAGCTGCACCATTTCTCAACGGTTTGTTACTTTCTTTGGCAAAGAGCATCCCGACGGCTTAATACGTATCCCTAACTACCCCATTAATCGGACGGCACTGCGTTTATTTCATACATAAATCCCGTCGTTATTTACGGCAATAAATTTGATATAATTTTTTTGGACGCGTTACGATTTTACGACCGTTTTACGGCGTAACGTTTTGGCTCGTTAATTGAGTTTTTATGTCCCGTCATTAAACGTTGCCAAGTAAAAGTTGTTCCGCGTCATATCCGAAATATTCGTAAAAAGGATTCTTGCAAAGAGAAATCTGTACAAATATTATAAACCTAAAAAGATTGTTTGTTTGAACGCGCTAATATCAATAAATACTCCAAATTGAAACGGAAATATGTATTGGAAGACCATTCAGTGAGGAAGGCTTGAGATATACCTTCAATATTCGAGGATGTTTATATTAATTGACCAGACTACTGAGTAAACTTAATTGAAAGTTGAGTAATTATTTACGAAAGCCATGGGTATCCTAAAAGACACGGCGACGCGGCTGCATTTTCGGGTCAATGAACTGCGCCAGCTGGCTATTTGTTTGCTGCCGGCATCGTATCCACGTTTCATCTATTTACTTGAAAATTTGTTCGAAAATAACCTTAATATTATTACATAAATATGATGACAATCGAGTAACCAGTACTTTCCTTTAATATAATTGGTGACTCAAATAATCAACCTGTGTAATATCACGGCATGACCAGTAGGAGCGGAGCATTAATAAAAAATGTGGGAAAAACTGAGAAAATGTACGCATGTGAAACCGCTGGGATAAGTTAGTGTGTTACAATGTTATAAAAATACGACGAAATTACTCCAAGCACTTGTGGAAAACATGAAAATTATTTTTTTTTCTTAGCATTTTATGGCGTAGAAAGTAAAGGATTATTCGGGAGGTATACAAAGGACGTCGAGTGTTGATATTTATAGTTCGACTTTTAATTCTATTCAGTAATTTGACATTTCAAAGAGAAATAATGTTACCACACCTTACCTAATAGTGTTGGGTAGTGAAGTATTTTCGCAAAGAGCGAATGATAAAAAGTGTTTATATAATATTCACTTTAAAAGAAAAATAATAATAATTAAACCGTAATTTTACTAGACTTATATATAAGAATAATAATTATTTTTATTAAGGAAAACTGGAAATAATAATTATATTATTTTCCTCCTTTTTAATTTGTCACATCCCTATAGTATAATAATGTATAATAAACATTCCCTACCCCTTCGTTATGGAGCGCCTGCATATCTCATGTAGTAAAAGCAGGAGATGATGTTTCGTATGTAAAATATTATTAATGATATAACTGATACATTTATAATAAAAATAACAAGTGTTCATTTGATTAAAAATGTATCAGTCATTCATTTTAAATCACCTTACAACTAACAGACTATGTATTTCGGATTCCGCAATTTTACGTCTACGTGTACTCACTAGTCTTTTTTTTTGTCATGAACTAGTCACCCGTTATCTGTCAAGTTACTGAATAGAATTAAAAGTCGAACTATAGACAGTTTGGAAGTCCATACAGCCAGAAGGAGTATGTAAATCGACGTCTATCGTGAACGTTCATGGCTGATTTTGGAATGTTAGCAGTCCATTTATTTGGTGCGACGTGTCGTGAATGCCGACTTTATTTAATATAGATTGGATTATAGATTAATTTGGAAAGTCAAAAAGAGGAAATATATCATTTCATATCGGTGAATATGAATAATAATATATTATGAAAATAGTTCTGATATTGTAATTATAGCATTTAGATATTTGGGCTAAATGTGTGGAATTTTGAATGTTTGTGTTTCATATATTAAATAAAGTTTGAACACATATTTTATAACTTGCAACGGTTCCATCGTGCATTCCGTTATTGGGATATTTTTCGTTTGTGCTCCGCTCCTATTGATCATGGCGTGATGTTATGTTGTATAGGCTAAAGCCTTCCTCGATATATGGACAATTTAACATTAATATAATTATTCAATTCGGACCAGTAGTCCCTGAGATAATGCGTTCAACCAAATAAACAAACAAACTCTTCAACCTTATAACATTAGTATAGATTGAAATTACCTAATACACTTGAGAGCAATAAAATCGCACACCTTGACTTTTTTTGATAAGGCAGTTTTTTTTCATGAATCTGAATAAA
>JAOCPS010842996.1:0-10032 GCA_025505425.1 Graphium colonna
GCACAGTTGTTTGTCTTTAGCTCTTGTCAATAAGTCCTATTGTCCGATTTTCGGTCACAGCGGGCAATCTATGATCAGCCAACTGCACAGGAGATATTATAGTGCACAAGTGTACGCCCAGATACAGTTGCGCTCTCTGTCCCTTTACCCTTGTGCCATTGCAAATTATAAAATACAGGCAAGACAGAACACTAGCATGCGCGTTTCACCTGTTATAAGAAATAAAAATAAATAAAAAACCCTTTATTCAGAAAATGCAGTTAACATTTCATTTTTCAATAAAGTTGTTTTCTTTTTCTTTATTTTCACATGATTGGCTGTGTGCCTCTTGTGACAAAGGCCTGCTACAACTCTAACCATTTTTTTCAATTTCTTGCCACTCTTGTCCATGTCCCTCCTGCTGTAGTTTTTATTTCATCAGTCCATCTCCTAAATGGTCTGTCTCATTTCGTTCCTTTAATACTTACGAACCAATATATTATGGTTTTTGATCACTCTTCATTACCTATAATTCAATGTTCTGTCCATTTCCACTTAAGCTTTCAAATTGTTTCTCATTACGTTTTTGGTATTATTGCGTTTTTTGATTGTTGAGTTTCTTATTATATCCGATAGCTTTTTACCAATCATGTCTCTGTCCATCGCGTTTTGGCAGATTTCTAGCTTCCTGTTATGATTTATATTGTTCGACCAAACTTGGCAACCATACGTGAGCACCGGCAGTATGCAAGTATTAAATAAATAGTTTCCGTTTTATCGTAATGTTCATTTCTATACTTTTTATTATTTCTTTCATACTGTTTCCAAGTGTTGCCTATACGTCTTATATATTTATTTTGAATCAGATTCAGTAACCGATATAACTTGACTGAGGTGTATTCATTTACGTAGTCAATTGTATTATTGTCTATTTGGATAGGTTCCCTTTTTCCATTTGTTACTATTTAAATTTTTTTTCCATATTCATGACTAACTCCACTTTTTGTCCTACGTCATCGAGATCGTTTAGCATGTTCTGAAGGGATTCTTTTGACGGGGAGATGATTATCACATCATAGTTGATAGATAGTCCGTGTTTCTCCCAATTCTTCTCACGAAAAACTTCCTCCAGTACGGCAATAAAAAAATTTGCCGACAAGGGATCACCCTCGCAAACACCTTTATCTATTTTTATTTCTGTTCCTTGTTTAGTTTAATTTTTGCCTTACTGTTTTCATAAATATCTTTCAGTATTCTGATGTACTTTAATTCAATGCCTTGATTTTAATCGCTCTCCAAATCTGTTCATGTTCCAAAGAATTGAAAGCCTTACTGTAATCGACAAAGCACCAGTAGAAGGGAATATTAAACTCGTTAGCTTTTTCAAATATTTGTTTTACAACATAAAAAAAAATCTAAAAAATTCAGTAGCTATTGAAATAACATCTGTGCGTTTATTTTTACATTTGCGATTTTGATCTTTTATGGTGGTATCCAGTCTGTTTTTTCTTTTAGTCTTCTAGCCACTTTTTTGATACCACCTGTCTTTTCAATACATTGTTCTAACAGATCTCATCTATATTTATCGCGGTCTCTTCTCATAATAAGCCTGATTTTCTTACTTAAGTCACTTTCTTCAGTCTTACACTTT
Source organism: Graphium colonna (assembly GCA_025505425.1). Classification (NCBI taxonomy): domain Eukaryota; kingdom Metazoa; phylum Arthropoda; class Insecta; order Lepidoptera; family Papilionidae; genus Graphium; species Graphium colonna. The sequence goes on from JAOCPS010842996.1 coordinate 1,631, forward strand.
TAGTTTTCAAGCTTATAGAAATTAGTTGACCTCGGCACTTCCGTAATTTATTCGTTTCATTTGAAACCCATTTCATGTTTCTTTTTTTGCTACGTTCCTTCTGTATTAAGAATTTCTTCAAATGTATTGTGTGCGTCTTCTGTATTCAGGTCTGTAATGTTCACCATATATTTTCTAGTTTTTCTTTGATTTCTTCTGTATTTTCTGGTTTTGTGACTGGCTGACCCATTGGATGAACCTTGGGTCTCTCATGAGATATGGTGGGAGAGATCGCACCAAACGATCTCAATGTGGGTCCCGTGTCCATTACAACTAACAGGAAATCGCGGAGAGAATCAGTATTAGTTTGATGATCTATTGACACTGCCGATAGTTAGCTGCTGCCTCGTAAGACGTGGTTGCAATTCCCATCCCGATCTCGGTACTTATACACAGTGGCGTAGCACTGTTGTGTACACACAAAAGTTTATCACGCATTGGAAGACACATAAAAAGTTCTTAATACATGAATGTGCACGAATGCGATTACCTTGTTTCTACAGGTATAGAGTTTGATAAAGTATATTAGGAATAATAATATAGGTATAAAAAGAAATAAACTAAAATGTAATTTAAGCGTAAGTATGTTCAACACTTTATTATATGACATTACAAGTTAATTTTTAAAAAAACCCTACACCAAACGCCTTAAAAGTGTGCTTTCAAAATATACCTTTTCCGTTATTTTGATTTTAAAAACACACTACGGAATCGATTATAATTTTAGTTTTCCTAAGATTATTTTTAGTAGAAGATCGATTGATACAGGAGCAGAAATTTTAATCCTAATGTTTGCAAGGTCTGTTGCTTGTTAGCTTAGGCTTCCCTAAGCATCCATAATTTTAGATGAAAAAATACATTAAATTGGTAAGTACTGTTGCTTTCCATGCTAGGGGAAGTTTTATAATTATACACAGGCACATACTATGTTCACGTTATGTTTTTGCTTGATGTATGTATTCATCAAAACAACCTAAATCCGAGTAAGATTCCATTTCCACGGCCAGAAAATAGTTAGAATCTACATATACGCTTGTGAACATGTGCGTTGACAAAATGTATGTTAAGGGAACTGCTTAATCAGCCCAGTATCTAACATGCCCAGTACCAGGGGTCTGCTGCCTGATGACACTGGTGGAACATTCGCAAAATTATCATCAGTTCAAAACCAAATTAATCAGTTCTTGTCTCCGAGATCAAGCGGCTGAGGTCGAACCCAAAATACTCGGTTTGTCGTTAATAAAAATGTCTTTAGTAACAGATTGTCTTTAGATGAAGTCAAATCTAATATTTTGTCTTCTATATTATAAAAGAAGTTCCTTATGGAATTTTCAGATAATCTTCAATTTGTCCTAGCGAATGATCCGATAAAGTTTAATAGCGATCGGAGCAATATATATTTTTATATAAGTTGTTCTCGATTGTCAATGAGCCTTCCATTAGTCAAGTATTAAAACTGAAAATGTTACTCCTTATTTCAAAGTACTCGCGTTTATTTAATATTATTTGATGATCCACAAAACTTTTGTTTGTCTCAAGAAATAAAATGCAAATGCCGATTTCAATGCGATATTTTTATTTCGAAATTAAATAATTGTAAACTGTCCCATTATTCATTTTATCCTATTCTCTATATATGTTATTCTACTTTAGGTCATTTTATAAATTTTACTGAGTAGATATTGAGTTTGTGGTGTAACTTAATAAGATTTATTGTGTACCGGAGCTTTGTACTGCCTAAGACACAAATATGCAAATTATCTTATAGTTTTGGATTAAGTACAAAGAGACTTAAGAAAGTGAATGCTATTTAAAAATTTACTTAACTACTTTTCCATTCAAATATACTCATATCATTATATTCACTACTTATAGGCACTAACTGGTTTACTAATGGATAAATTTAATATAAATTTTGTAGTTCCATCTTGTGGTGAACAGTGTTAACTCTACACATATCGGCGAACTTCAAAATGACCTGCACACAGAACTATCGCTAGAAAATCGTAGTGATGGGGAAAATAATCTTAATAGATTAAAACAAAGCTCAAAGTACTTGAAATTGTAGCGTCACTGTACAGTTGCAAAGAATTTAAAATTTATGCAAATCAAAGAAATTATAAAATTAAACAATATAAGTAATTAAGAAAAAATTGTACGTAGGGTTTATTATTTATAACTATATTGTTTACGCTGCTTTAGTTGTACCCGTTATATTTTATAATACAAAAGCGATTTACAAACAATAATATCATAAAATGACCTAATTTACGTAGGTCAGAAATAATTATCTGTGAGCTGTACAAGTAATTGTTCCGGGTGAGAATTAAACTCACAACCCGTGACACTAAAGCCAATGGTTTAGCATTGCCGGTGATCAACTATTAAATTATAATTAAGCTTTTATATTAAATTTCCTGAATAAAATACGTATTCCCCGTAACAAAGTTTAAAGCCCTAATATGCACTATATTTATCTCAGTCCATAATTTCTAACTTTTATTAATTTTATGCTGCTAATACCTTCAGAGCTATTAAGAATGTTTCTTTAAATAAAAACATTTCCTTATTTACTACTCATAAAATAATTACATTTAAGGAAATAAATATAAACGTACAAAACTTTGTTTTTGTTAGAAATATGGTTTTGACAGCTTTATTGAAAATTAAAGCTTAGTTATCTGTGAACTTCGTTGTTTTATCTATGGTACCAACTAACCAAAGTAAAAATCGAAACCCAAACCAAAACTTGTAAATGTTATAAAAGAATTTACCTGTTAATGAACCGTGATATTTATTAACGTGAGTTTCGATAAAATGGGGACTGAAATAGCTATTTCCTTTAGTTCATTACGTACTCAACTAGAAAATGAAAAAAGTAGTTTGTTTAAAATAGACGAAAATATTAAGAAAATTGTACAAACTTCCGGAAGGTTTTCTAATGATAGGTTAGTGCAACAAAAATATAATTTTTAATTGTTTATCTAAGTTCCATCTTTTCTTTAACTCATATTCTTATAGGTTTAATGCAACAGGACATTATGCAAGAGGTGGACAACAAACGGGAGGAAGGAATAATTTTGTAGATTTTAAAAACCATAAAAATGATGATCAATTTGGTAAACGAAAAAATGAAACGAAAACAGTATTCAGCAGGTATGTTTACTGTTTTTCATTAAAGAGATTCGTCATTCTATTTGATAACGATTTATGTTAATGCCTAAATAAGAATGGCGATTGTAATTTGTCATGCGGCGATTATACATTATATTTTTGAAACAAAAATTGGTATTATAGTAGACTCGTAATTAGAAATCAATTAACCTCTATGTTAATATTAATCATGTACATTAACACATTTCAAGATTATCAGCAAGGCAACCTGATAGTGATGGGGAAGATGATGGCCCAGGTATGAAACGCGCAAAAGTACCATCAGCAGTGTGCCGTGAGTTGCCAACGAGAGCAGCAGTACTCAGAGCGCAGGGTGATGATGAACAGGCTAGAACTAGAAATCGACGAATATTTGGCTCACTTCTTGGAACTCTTCAAAAGTTTAAACAAGAGGAAATTGTTTTACAAACTAAAGTAAGCTATATGATACAGTGAATGCTCTATACAGGGTGACTGGTGAGTCACCAATGATGATAAATAAATAAATTGACTGAATTATGGCCACGGCAGCCAATCTAATTCGAGATTAGCCAACTGCACGAGAGATATTATAATGCACAAGTGTACATGCAAACACAGTTGCACTCTCCTCTATTCTCATAGCCTGATAGGACGGATGTCCGACACAACCATAGAGAGATCAGGTGCAGGTCTGACTTTTTACATTCTCTTTTGATGCATGGATCATCTGTCTTTTCAGGCAATCTGGTGATCATCCCACATTCCTTTAATCCAACCAAAAAACAACAACACAAGTCATTGTTCCCCTGTGGGATTTGAACTCGCAACCTCTGGTTTAAAAAGCAAGAACCCATGCCACTAGGCCAGGGAGGCAGCTAAATGATATTAAAGGATAGTAGCGATTGTCATCATATTTATTTAATAGAATTAAGGGAATAGTTTTTAACCAAAATATCAAAAAAATAGTAGAAGTGTGGATATGATGCTGGCAGGGAACAGATGACAGTATTGAAATTCGCTTAAGCAGCCAATATTCATTATGCATATTGGCTGCATAAGTGAAATTTTTTATTTCAATGTAAAAAAAATTGATTGATATAGAACCGTAATTGATAAGACCCGTGTAAAGCCTAACTTACTGCAAATAATGATTTTGAGAAAAAAAATTAAAGCTAGTAATTTGACTGAATAGCCGCCATTTTTGACACTCAATCGCGACATCACAAATGCAGATTTTTAAAACACAAGATTTTTGTGTAAAAATAAAAAAGTGTACCTAACCTCGATGTGATGGCGATCGCAATCAACTTTGAACCTATTTTTTGACTTTTGCGTTCTAATTTGATGAAAAAATCATTTAATTTTGTAAAAAATCTTAACATAGGTCTTATCAATTACAATTCTCTATCAATTAAAATTTATCGCTTATGTAGCCAATATACATTATTACCCAGATGACAAGCTGTTGCAGTTTATTGACCCGTAAATCTGTCTGCTAGGATGCACAAGGGTTTTGTAAATAATTACTGAACTTTTGATTATGTGTACTCAGTGGTCAAATAATATTTTACCTCATATATAAGCTCCACATATAACATCCTTGAATATAGATGACTCAACAGTCAACCTGCATGTGCAACTCAATTGAACCAATTTTAACAAAATTGTTTCTTATTGGGTAATGCTGCTTATAGGGAAAAAGGAGTATAAAAATACTTATTTTCTGAATAATATTTTTGCTTATACCCTGGAGAAAAATAATAAATATTTTTTTTTAATAGAGAGAGAACTTGGTTATATAGAGCCTTTGTGGTATATATTTATATATCATTTTACCTATCTACTAATTCATCTCTTGTGACTGGTTTAACTAATATTTGATTATAGTGGATACCAGTATCATTTTTGTGTAAAGTTAGAAGAAAAGTAGTAATGTTTTTGTAAATTGTCCCACTGTTGCGTAAAGGCCTCTACATAAAGGGGAAAAGGCATAGCCTGCCATGCCTAAGAGTGAATTGGCGTATCTCAAATATTTTTATTATTTTTTGGATATACAAGTTTCTGTATAAGTTTGTCTTTACTGCTGAGCAAGCTGTAAATCAGCACATAAAATTGCAATTTAGACAGAATTAAAGGTAAGCTGTCCACTAAGCTACTATGACTCATCTAAGTTACAAACCTTTGAAAGTTAATTAAATGCTAATAGCAAAATCCAAAAAAAATCCTTAAAATTTGTTCAAACCTCAAAAACATTAATTTTAACATTTAAATATTAAATTTGACTTTACCTCATTTCTCATTTCATTTATTTCACATTTATTTAAATGCATATAATTTGTTTATAACAAAAATTTCTCACTTCCAGGAAGAAAAGAAAGCGCAAGTGGAGCGTAAAATAGAAGAACAAGCACGGTTAGAAAAAGAACGTGAACAGAAAGAAAGAAAGACATTATTTGCTGAAAGAGAAAGTAAAAAAGCTACAATAAAGGCCTTAGAAGCAAAAATGGCAAGAGTTCAAGAGTTTGAGAAATGGGAAGCATCTCAAAAAAGTCTTGCAAATTTCATCTTAACAAAAACAAAGCCACATATCTATTGGCTGCCTAAGAGGATGACAGAGAAAGCAACAGAAAAGTTAAATTCAAGTAGAAAGTTCCATGAAAGTAAGTAATTTTTGAGATTAAACTTAATAATTTTTACTGTAGATTTAAATGTTTTTTAAAAAATTATTTGACTTTAACAAGTATAATATTTTAATTTATTTATTTTCAAATTATAAAAATATACAAAATAAAAAAAAGAATTATTTAGTATAGTATCTAGATTGTTTACGGTATGTATAAATTTAAAGGTTAAGGTTGGTAGTTTTTTTTTATTTTTCACTTAATTGTTTAATGAATTATTCACTTTGATTATGTAAGATAGGTAATAATTGGTAGGTGCTTCATTGTTTCTAATTTTTAAGACCAGACTGCTCTTATGAATTGTTTAATTAAGAAATAATTTATATTTAATATTCTTCCAATATTGTAAGAATCATGAATCTTTAATTTACAGCTAAATATGGTCCATTGTACCGCAGTGAGTAAATTTAATATACAAATATGGGAAATAACTATTATATTTAAGGTATATTTATAAAAATGGGATTGTTATTCATACAGAAAGCTAATATTTCCAGAAAATAATTTATATTTAACTATCTGTGACAGTTTCACTTGCAGTTCTAATACTGAAGGAAATACAAATTGACGAAATAACCCTTTAGCCTTATTTTTATAAGCAGTAATTAAAGCCCTCTTGACAACTATGTATCTATTACAGCCATAGGTGAAACTTTTTTATAATTATTAATACTCTCCTGTTTATGACAACGATGTTACAGTCACAGCTTTAAATATGATATAATTTGTAATATGATACATCTTCTGATTCTTAATTCAAATATAATTTAAGTATCAAAAAAATTGTTAATTTCAAATATATCCTATAATTATTCTCAGAATGCATGATCAAGAAACGTCAGGAGCTTCAAGAAGAGTTGCAACGGATAGAGCAGAGGTGCCTACGATCACGTGTACCGGGAACGAAAGAAAATGATCCAGATCATTTTGAAAAGGAAAAAGTACAAAGTGTTAGTTCAGAAGTCACGGCAATGGATATTGAAGAAGATAAAGGAAGCAAGAGGAATAAGTTTGCAATGGATGTTGATGATAAGGAGGACAGCGATGGGGATGATAGACATGAAGAGGAAATTGACACAAATAAACCTCAGGAAGAAAATAGTAAGTGTAATTCACATAGTTTAATAAAAAAATAATAAACTGAATATTCAGTGTGTTCCCAGTCACACTGAATATTGTAATGAAATAGAGACATAGATTTGACAAAATTTTCTAATAAACATATTAAATGTGGATATGATTCTGGCAGTTGAACATATGGCAAGTGGCTTTGTTCATTGACCTAAAGAAGTGCCAGAAAAGAGTGCATTGGATCCCCATGCATTCCCTTTTCAATTATATATAATATTCAATTATAGTGTATATGACTCGCTAGTCAGCCTGAATTTATATACAAAACACTAGTTACATAATCAGTGTTTCATATCGTCTGCAGCTCATTGTCTAATTGTGCACACATTTCCTTTGTTTTTCCATGGTTTCAATAATCAAAGATTGAACTTGCAAACAAATAATTAATTTATAACTATAAAATGTACAATTAAAGATGGTAAGGGTGGTTTTTATTGTTATTTTTCTTAGATAGTGTGTGTTTTTGGAGTTTTGGTTTTGTTTATTAAAGACTTAAAAGTAAAATATCCATTCGAAAATTATTTGTCTTTTTAGTATCTTTCAAATAAATATTGGCCGACTTTATATATCTTAGGAATATTATTTATTAAATATGTAAGTTACCTTGTGATGTTTTCCTTTACTGTAGAGCACATTGTAAATATATAATATAAATTTAACAATTTCATAAGTACCAACACAGGGGTTCTACTACAGCTTGTGGAAACTTAGACTTTCCACGGGTTAGATTTGCCATGATGAAGCTCTACACAGGGAAACTTTAGAGCTCAACATCGCGTCATACAGGGGTTTAAACTTGGGTTCGAATACATATAACAAAATTCCATGTCATTATATATTTTTATGTCTTGATGTCCATGGACTCCAAAAGTATTTAATATTTCTTGTGTTTCAGTAACAGACGAAAGTAAAATGGAAACAAATGAAGAAGAGCAACCATCAATTGACACGGAGGAAGTAAAAAATGATTTAGATACAACAGAAGGCAGTACAAACAATGAGACGCAAGAAACTGAAGTTGTTAAGTCACCCGTAGAAAACTCTGAACATTCCTAGTAGTTGCTGAAAATGTTGCCTACGTAGAGAAATGAACTTAAAAACAAAAATAAATTTATATATAATATAAAATGAATCATGATGTGACGATGGTCACATTTTGTATCAATAAAAGGGAGGTGAAACACCAGAATCCATGTGTATGATATTTTATTTGTTAAAAAACTTAGTTCGCCAGAACTTGCCACCTGACTATTTTTGTTTGTCTCGAAATATTTTTGTAGCAAGTACAGAATTGAACTAAATTTACCTCCACCTATACCTTGTCCTGTAATTGACGATCCTGACGATCAAAACGTAAACATTGGGGTTACCTGTGCAAAAATATACACTATGAATGTTAGTTTTTTTATCTTACAC